>CANYLF013456422.1:0-19522 GCA_948193215.1 Bocquillonia castaneifolia
CAATGTTTCAGGTCTGGGTTTGACATAATTTGCCCATCTATTGTTTGGGCCTCGTGGGCCTAATTTAGTTTTTAATATCAAAAATCCCCCCCCCCCCCCCCCCCAATTAGCGTCAATGTCAAAGACTTGGCAATCCTTTGGGTTAATAGGATATTGGTGAACCTTGACGCAGAAGATACCTTATTTGGGTGAGATAGTGGGATCGCCTTGCGTTTCCTGTATTGTTATTAATTTAGGCGATGCCATAAACCACCATTCATTGAACATTTTACCTTTGTAAATGAACTCAAAAAGGGTTTCTTTAAGCGAGATCATAGGATCGCCTTAAGTGCTTTATACCCATATAAACCTGGGCAACATCACAAATCGATGTTTCATCGTATATAAGTTGATGATGGATGATTAGAGAGTCCGCCCTTTAAAGCAAATAATTGTTAAAATGGCTACAAGAAACATGATGGACACGTGTTCCTATAACTTTTGCGCTTTTCTAGGTATATCTATTTAGTTTCCCTCTCAGTTTCTCTCACTTGTGCCTCTTTGAATTTCAAATAACTATTCTCTCTCTTAAAGCAGAAACCGCACTAAACCTTTCTCAATTCTGGCAACCACCATTCACCGGAGCAAGAAAAGGCTTTACCTTTACCGTTAATCCATTTATCGTGCTTGTAGAAACACATCAACCACAACAGTAAGTTCTTCATCTCTCCTTTTCTTTTATCGCTCCTTTTTAGATGTGTCTGTTCATGTTCTTAATGTTTATATACCTGCCGTGAAATATTCTACGATTACTTGAAGTGTTGTTTATTAATTATGTAGCATTAAATCCTTGTAGCCATGTAACTTTTGTGACTATTCATTATTGCTTCAGTGCCCTTTATGTGTTTGATGAAATGTTCAAACAAACTACTTCCTATTATGCTTGTCTATTTGAATGATGAATGATTATCTATTGATGTATTTTAATTCATCAATTTGTGGTTTTATGTATATAACCCCTAGGTTTTAGGCCACTGATGATGATTCCACCCTTTAACTTGTCAACCTCTTCATCTTCTACCTCCTCCCTACCACCTAGAGAACCGCCCATAAATGTCTCTTCTGACAGTCAAAAACCACCTTCTGTTCATACAGTCTGCTCTGATTTTAGTGGTTGTGCTAATAAACCTACTCGCCCAAGACCAAAGCCAAAACCCTTTTCAGGTGCATCAACCTCTCGACCAACTCCTCAACCACTGATCTTAGAGCCTCTTGAACAGTGCGCCCTTGCCTAGAATTAGATTCATAACCCTTTGAATTTCCTGAGAGTGGTACCATATCTTCTAGCGCTAGTAATAGCAACCTAGGGTTCGCCTCTGAGACTTTTCCTTCTCAATGCTTTAGAGTTAAACATATCGCCAAAAGAATGAAGAATACAGTAGATCTCCACCCCGTAAAATAAAATAAGTCAACCTTAGAGCTCTTTAAGACTAGATATGGGGGCCTACCTGAAGATTATTCTGTAAGACTTCCTACTGTAGGCGGTCATGCTATCACGACCCAAACCCGGGATACGTGACCGGCGTTAGGGGATGGGAAAACTATATGTTACCAGAACCTGTGGCTAGCCTAACACCTGTTAAATATCATAACTCAACTTAATATACCAGAATTATATATTCTGGTTTCACCAAATAATAATAAACCTACTGATGATAAACATATATATAAACCATAAAATCATGTGATATCATAAAAATAACCAGCTTACTAGCTGGAGCCTCACCGGGCTATAACTATTCAACATAAATAAATCATCCATAAATAACATCTCATGATATCATAGTAATAACAAATGTCTGAATAAATCATAGATTAATTATCCTAACACAAATGCGCTACAGCCACTAGATTACATACACCTGAAAATTAGTACTGAATACTCAAAATGGCCGGTAAAGAAGAAGACCGGCGAAGAGATTTTCTGACAGAGGTCTGAAGAGAATACTGAAAAATAAATTGAGGAGAGTCAAACCTCACTGAGTGAATTAAGTTCATATTTATGAAATGCAATCTAGTACACACAAGCACACACTATAAATATCATAAATAATACTATACATACAATCACACAAATGAATGATTCAATCATATCACACAAGGTGGAGGATTGAGATAGAATACCTAACGAACTTCTACCCCCAACCCAAAATAATCTTTCACTTATATCCACACGGTTCTCTTTTCCAATATATATATCGTCTGGCACCCGAGCAAGCCCCAGAATATTAAAAGCAATTGCCGCCTGAGAAGCCCTCACCGAGCAAGTCGCGGTGCAAACAATAAATAAAAGGATCGGCGCCTGGGAAGCCCTCACTGAGCAAGCCCCGTCCTGTGCTCATACCATACCACATACCTGACTTCTGTGTGCACACAGCCTGGTGACACCCACCAGGTAGCTCGTCCCATAATGATCCTCCAGCTGCAAGCACAACAATTCATAACAATATTCACAGGGTATGCATAACATGTATATAATACTAATAATAATAATACTAAATAATAATAACAATAGTAATAATAATAATAATAATAATAATAATAATAATAATAATAATAATAATAATAAAAATAATAATAATAATAATGAGAATCCTAATATTATGCATATATATGATAAACTTAACTAATATGGCTGTTATGATATAATATAAATAAATCTAATAGCAATTCATAAGTATGAAATTAACTCACAGGACGAGTGTGCACCTCTGTGCGCTCCTGAACCGCTAGCTTTGTCTCTGTTTCTGCTACTCTTTACAGAATATATAAAAGGATGTAATTTAGATAAAGAACAAAACCTAATATCTAATTAAATCTAGATTTCTATTTAAAGATTGAAACATATAACGTCAACCTATATCTATAACGTAATATATCATTTAATTCGTTAAACTCGATATCACATTTTACGAGAAAATTCTACCAAAAATTCGACAGAACCTCCCATGTAAAATGGACATCTTTCCACCGAAGTGGAGCCCATCCTGTAAATAAACAACACTTGTATAATCACCAACCAACTGCCAAGCCAACCAAAATACTCGAACTTACCAAACATATCAATTATAACACAAACCATCATTATCCATTTTTATACATTATTCAACTTATCGCACTATTTATATCTATATATTATACTTATTCAAAGTCCGATCAGTCCTTATCAGTCCGAAAATCAATTACTCTATTAAATGGTCTAACAGTCCTAATATTCAATTTAATTAATCCGATTATTAAATTAATCCACTTCGATTCCAATTCGATGCAATTATAACATACATAACATGCTTACAACATATGAATTATCCAAACAATCAAATTAGACACGTAGCACGTAAAACGAGGAATTCCATAAACTACCAAATTACTTCCGGGATTTTAATTTAAAAACCGTACATAATTAGCCTATCGATCATTAATTAAAGTTGCTCGGTATATTTTTAGAAAATTTTCAAAATTATTTTCGGGCTCGTCATAGGTGGGACCCACTGCCACCGCAGGTGGCGGCACGTGGGATCCACCTCCTGCCATCTGTGGTGGCCAGAGAGCCACCCAACCACCTGAAATGGACCAATCTACAATGCAACTTACCAAGGAAGGTGTTTCTGCCACCCACGTACCTCTAGGAGCCACCGTCTTCTCGGATCGAAGAGAAATGCACCGTCGGAGTCGAGAACCTCCACTAACTCCGTTCACCGTCGTTTCTCCACCTTTTTCATCAATTCAAAGGCCTAACACACTCTACTCTCCCCGATCTACACTTGTATAGCCTCCTTTTAGATTGACAATGGTCGGATCATCGTGGACCAATGAAATCCCCTTGGCCAGAGCTTGCGAAGCTCGTTTCTCCTTCCTCCGGTGATGGTTATGGCAATTATTGGTATGTATGTGTTGGGTTTGAAGTGCTCTTTAATTTGACACCAAAATCAGCGGTGGAGATGGCCGGATGCGTCGTAGCTGGCAATGAGAATAGTAGGGTATCTACAGTGATATTTTCCAGAGAATTGGGTGCTGTTCCGAAATTAAGTTTTCAAGTTTAGGTTGCAATTTAGCCCATCTGCCATATAATGTATAGACAACCAAAGTTTCTTCATTTCAAATAGGTCCTTTTCCTTAATTAAAAAGTATCCTTAACTCGGTTTCTTTCCAATTTTTAACCACAAGCTTGGGAATACATTTAACAAGTTCACACAAATTTTTAGCTTAAACGGACCTCAATAACTATTATTTCAAATTTTATATGATTAAAGCTTAATAAATCAATTCCTAATTAGAAATTAATAAAATGAGAATTACGGATATTACACATGCTAACCAAACTTTACTCCCCAATGAACAAATTGTTTACAAAGAGTATATGGAGAGTGGGTTGAGGTTCCCCTTAGACCAAACTTTTCAAAAGATCCTAAAGGATGCTCATTGTCCTCTAAGTAAATTGCATCCAAATGCGATTAAACTTTACGTTGCCAGTCACCTTCTGTACGATAAACAAAAATATCATCTTACCCCCGAAATTTTCTTAAACGCCTATAGCGTTATAAAGAGGGATACTTCTGAATATGTCTTTTTTTAAGCTAGTAAAAAGTGATTTTTAGGGTTAAAAAACCATTTAAAAAACTAGAGGGATTATTTTTATATCATCTCGAACAACAATGGGTAGGGTAAAATTCCCAACAGCTGGTCTATACCTTTCACCAAATCAAAGAGAGTAAAGGGGTTCACCGATCTTAGATCCCCTGGGATAGCTAAGTACCTGTCTGACTATCCTAAGCAACATATAGAAACATTGTTAAGGGGTGAGCTTTATGGGGAAGAGTATAATCCCCTAACTCGATCCTCTACACTACATCTAGTGGACGAGTCTAATGAAGAATCTGAAGAAGATACTAATGTAGATGCTGAAGCTGGTGATCCCAACAGCTTTAATAATAATGGTATTTTTCTTTCCTTATACTTTTACTTATATTTGCTTTATTCACTTGTGTATGAATGCAAAGAGTAAACTATGCTGCTATGATGGCTGTAGCAGGAGGTAAGAGATATGTGCCTAGGGCGAGCACACAGATTCCTCCCATTTCGATTACTGCCCCCACTACTACTGACATTGCACAAGCTTAACCGATAACGCCACTAGTTCAAGAATCCAATCCTCCAGAGAAGAACCAGGAGCCAGCACCCAAGAAAAGAAGACTGATTAAACTTGGAGAAAAAGCTGCAGCCAGAAGAAACTCTCGCATCAATAACTTCTAGAAACTATCGACGATTGGTGTTCAGGCTCTGAAGGTGATCTTACTGACGTTAGTCCATTTTCACAGGAGTGGATTACTGAGCTTACTAACCCAACTATCAAGGATGGGTGAGTTGCTGCTTTGATTAGCAGAGAAATCAGTCTTCTTACTGACAAGGATGGTCTGTCTAGGCGAATGCACAATTTTTTGGTGCACCAAGTCTAAGAACATGCCCTTTCTAAAAGTATTTTCTTCATAATTTTCATCTCTAATTTAGTCATCATCAACTTGTTAGTGACTTTTTTTATGGGTTTGTTCAGACACTTAACTTGGTTAGAATGATGAAATATAAGTATCGGGTGAAATGGAAGGTGTACAAGGGGGTAGTTTCCAATCTAAACGCCAAGGTTAAAGATGCTGTGGAGAAGGTGACTTCTGGGATGGAGAGCTAGTTGAAGAAGGAGCAGGACAAGACTAAGAGGATCAATGAGAAATTTAATAAGGACAAGGCTGAGCTTGAGGCGACTGTAAAGGCTCTGAAGGATGAGGTGGAGCCACTTAAAACGGAGAATGCTGATCTAAAGGCTGCCACTGAACCTTTGTAGATGAAAATTTCTCATCTTGAAGATGAACGTGCTCTGCATCAGTTGCAACTTACTGAATTGGACTTCTTGAAGCGCACTATTAAGGGAACCCTGATCAAGTACCGATCTAAGTGAGAGATGCGGCACAAAATCAATTTCCTAATCAGGACTTTTCCTTCATGGACGCTATCTTTCCTGATGAAGAAGAGGTTGTGAAAGAAACGGTTGGCGATCAACAGCCTAATAACTTTTTATTTGAATATTTTTTAAGAAATACTTATACCTTTTACCCCTTTGACGAATTCTGAACATTGCCTTTTTCTTCATTATTTGAACAGTTGTAAAAATATTTCTACTCTTAATTTGATCCCTTTTGAATCTTTTTATGATTTATTTTTTATTTGAATTTCTCCATTAGTTGAATATTATCTTTAATTCTGTCTTCGTGCTTGAGTACTTAGTTATTTTTGTCATTGCTTTCGTAACATGTATGAACTTAGAGATCGCCTTCTCTAGAAACTTAATGATTTTCTTGCTTTTCTTTAAAGAAAAGTCTTTCATAAGCTGTGTATGCTACGCTATTCTCCATCTTATATAATCGCCCCATCTAGGGACTTAGAAATTTTAATGCTTTTCTTAGAGAAAAGTCTTATATTCATTCGTGCTATTTTGTAGCATCGAGTCTCCCAATTTAGGGACTTAGTAGGTTTTGGTTTTCTTAGTGAAAAGTCTTATATAACTTATATACATATTGCACTGTCATTTGTTTAAAATTTTCTCCATTACTGAGACCGCCTTCGACTTTTGAGATTCGCCTTGAATGATTCTATGAAAAGTCTTTGTATGCCTTAACTTGGAGGTCTTAATGCCTTTCACTCGAAGGTCTTTGTATGCCTCAACCTGGAGTCTTAGTGCCTTTCACTCGAAGGTCTTTGTATACCTCAATTGGGAGGTCTTAGAAGGTCGCCCCTTAATAAGGAGCCGCCTAGATGCCTTCATTATAGAAGGTCTTTTTACTCTTAAACATTTTAGCAAATGAGTGTCTTTATTAATTCTTAGGGGATTTAACATAGACTCCCCTTTGCCTTTACATTCGCCAGTTTATTGAATAATAAAAGAAAAGGAAAAAAATCACAAAACTTGAAATTTAAATTTACCTCAATAGCTATCAGAGATTCCTCTTGTCCCAACATCTATTAGGGGTCTTTATGCCTTAAAGTTATAAGGTCTTACTGATGGAATGTCCTCAAGTGTTCAACATTCCATGACCTGGGTATCTCCTCTCCACTTAGTGTTTGGAGTTTGTAAACACCTTTGCCAATAACTTTGGCGATTCGATATGGGCCTTCCTAGTTTGCTTGGAGCTTTCTTGTTGCCTGCATTGAAACTCACTCTTTTGTAACACCAAGTCGCCTTCCTCAAACTTCCTTTCTCAGACTCGCCTGTTATGGAACCGTGCCATTTTTAGCTGGTAGGCCATCATTCTCATATATGTTTGCTCTTGTTTTCCTGGTAGTAAGTTTAAATTTACTCGGAGCTCTTGCTCGTTTATAGGCGAGATATCCATTGTCTTGAAATTCCTCTCACCTATTTCAACAGGAACTACTGCCTCAGATCCATAGCATAGGGTGAATAGAGTCTCACTTGTAGGGTCCCTAGGAGTCGTTCTATAAGACCATAAGACATTGTATAGATTATCTAACCAGCTGGTATTTCTTGCTCAAGCCTTTTCTTGAGTCCTTGTAGTATAATTCTATTAGCTGACTCAGTTTGCCCATTTTTTTTGAGGATGTTGAACTGATGAGAACCTTTAGAAACATATCACAGAAGTTTTTAAAAGCTTGGGAGGTGAACTGTGTCCCGTTATCCTTGATAAGTGATCTAGGGATCCCAAATCTGTAGATTACCTCTTTAAAGAAAAAGTCTTGGACTCTTTAAGAGGTTATAGTGGGAACCGCCTCTACTTCAATCCATTTTGTATAGTGGTTAATTGCTACGATCAAAAACTTTTTCTAGGCCTTTGCAATGGGAAATGTCCTTATGATGTCCATTCCCCATTGGGCGAATGACCACTCACTTCCTATGGGTTCATATTTTCTATAGGCCTGTGATGAATGCTGGCATAATATTGGCAAGCTTCATACTTAGTGACCATCTATTTAGCATCCCTTTTTATAGTGGGCCAGTAGTAGCCTTTTAAAATGACTTTTCTGGCGAGCACGTTAGCTCCTTCATGAGCTGCGCCGATTCCTTCATAGATTTCTCTTAACACATAATCAACATCTGATTCATTTAGGCACTTGAACCAAGTTTGGCTCTTGGACCTTTTTCTGAGTTCACCATCCTTGAAAGCATATTTTGTTGCTTTTCTCACCAATCGCCTAGCCTCTCTTGGGTCATTAGGAAGGGTTCCATTTTCTAGGTATTGAATAACTAGTTCCATCCAACCCCCATTATCTTTTACTGGGAGGTATTCGCTTTAGTTATGCTTGGAATTTTCAATTTCTCAATTATAATGTTGGGAATTGTCATCCCTTCTGCTGCTATTTTGGTAATAGTACCAGCCCCTTGATTCTCTGTTCTGGGGATCTGTTGAATTCACCAACTTCCATCGTCTCTTTTCTCTCCTTTCTCCATAAGTTGTTTTACAATGTCAACGTACTTATCCATTTTTTCGTTTGTTTGGAAAGTTCCTTGAACTTGATTAACAACAAGCTGGGAGCCGTTGTTTATTTCTAGGTCTATGATTCCTATTTTCAAGGCGATTTGTAATCCTAATATCATAGCTTCATATTCTGCCATGTTGTTAGAAGTGGGGAGTATGATCCGTGTTGCCTATATCGCTTCTATCTTTTAGGTCCTTGAACCAATACACCTATTCTTTCTCCAGTAGAACAAACCGCCCCATCAACGGTTAACTTCCATGGGAGGATCTCCTTTTATGTCGAGGGGCCTAGAGTTATCTCAGTTATAAAATCAGCTAAGACCTATCTCTTCAGTGCTTTTCATGACTCATAAGTAACTCCCAAGCTACCTATGTGAATCACCAATTCTGCTATTCTTCCAGAGGCTTATACCTTTTGTAATACTTTCCTTAGTGGACTATCCGTTCTGACTACTACTTGCTGGGCTTCAAAATTGTGTCTTAACTTTTGAACGGCTGTTAACAGGGCGAATGCCAACTTTTCCAATCTAGGATAGTTAAGTTCAACTTCATGCATCACTTTGCTTATATAGTAGATATGCATCTGCTCGCCATCGTCCTCCCTAATGAGAACAACGGCCATTATTTTCTCTGTTGTTGCCAAGTACAAATACAATGTTTCCCCTTTTATTAGGTGACTCAATAGAGGTGGAGTTGTTAGAAAGTTTTTGGTCCTTTGAAAGGCGGCTTTGCAATCCTCTGTTCATTTAAAGTTTTTGGGATCCTTCAATGTTTTGAAGAATGGCAAGCATCTCTTGGCTGAGCTAGAGACGAACCTTCCTAGGGCGGTAATTCGCCTATTCAATTTCTGGACCTCGTTTAGAGTTTTAGGTGGTTGCATGTCCATGATCGCCTGAATCTTATCAGGATTGGCCTCTATTCCTCTTTGAGATACCATGAACCCTAGGAACTTCCCTGATTGCACTTCAAAAACACACTTTTCTAGGTTTAATTTTAAATTATACCTTCTAAGTACTTATAGTACCTCTGCTGAATCTTTTGGATGGTCTTCAGCTCGCCTTGACTTAACAATCATGTCATCTACATAGATCTCATTATTTTTGCCAATGTTGTCTTTGAACATTTTTTTGACCATCCTCTAAAAGATTGCCCCTGCATTTTTCAAACCAAATGGCATCTTAGTGTAGTAGTAAGTGCCTTCATGAGTGGTGAAGGCTGTCGTGGCCTCATCTGGCTTATGCATGCCTTCATGAGTGGTGAAGGTTGTCTTGGCCTCATCTGGCTTATGCATGGGGATCTGATGATAGCCCGACTTTATGTCCATCAGGGAATATAGTTGGTGGCCTGTAGTGGAGTCCACCAATTAATCAATTTGGGGGAGTGGGTAACTGCCTTTGGGACACGCCTTGTTTAGGTTTGTAAAGTCTACACACATCCTGTAAGTCCCATTTGGTTTTTTCACCATAACTACATTCGCTAACCATTCTAGGTAGTGAATTTTCCTAATTATTCCTACTTTCATTAGCTTGTTGATCTCTTCACTAATGGCGACCTGCTTGGGCCAGCTATGCTTTCTCTTCTTTTGAACAACTAGGGTAATTGATGGATCTATATTCAACCTATGGACCATAACCTCTTGACTGACACCTGTTAACTCATCTTCTTTCCAGGCGAATGTATCATAAAAATCTGAGAGGACCTTTAGAGTCTCTTGTAGAATACTAGGGTTCATTTCCCTTACTTTCACTTCTTTGCGAAGTCCTAGAGCTTTATTTTGGATGATTCCTCCAGGCTCTCCTTTATTTTGTTTCTGTTGAACTCCTTCTTCAATTACTATTGTGGAGAATACTCCCTTAAGTACCTGGCAATAGGCGATTTTAGCTTATCTCTGGTTTCCCCTTACGATTGCTTTGCCTCTTGAAATGGGGATTTTAAGTAGAAAATATCTAATGCAAATACTAGCACATGTGTCATTAAGAATAGGTCACCCAATGATTGCATTGTATGTAAAAGGTATGTCTACTATAATAAATTCTACTTGGGATGTTTTAGTTATGTCCCCTTCGCCTAATTCCATCTCTAGGTTGATTGAACCGACTATGAGAGTTGACTTTCCCCTTAAGCCAACTAAGGGTGTTTTGATTAGCACCAACTTGGATTGATCTATTCCCATCTGATTGAAAACCTTAAGAGTGATAAGGTTTACTGAACTTCCAGTATCTACCAATATATTGTGCACCACACAGTTGTGAATTAACCTTTGTACTACTAGGGCATCCTCATGGGGGGTCACCGTGGTTACTTTATCTACTACTGATATTTGTATGGCCCTGGCCTGTTCTACAGGAACCAACTTAGAATTGACAGGATAAGCAAATCTTGCTGATCTTTTTCTCTTTGTTGAACTATCACCCCTAGTAATTCCGTCGCGATCATATAGATGTGCTTGATGGGTTCGTTTCTGGGCTTTCTATCCTCTTCGCCCTCATCACCACTTTCACTATTTTTGTGGTTTTGCCCTCAATCGTTCTTTTTGTCATCTCTTTTGCATTCTCTTCTGTCTGCCCTTTGATCCCTGGGCCGATCTTCTCTCCTTTCATCTCGCCTATCTCTTCTTCCTTCTTCTTTCCTTTCCTCTTGCCTATAAGTAGTCTGTGGTTCATCTTCCCTTTTCACAAATCGCCTAAGGGAACCTAGCTGTATGAGCTTTTCAATTTCTTTTTCTTTCAGGTGGTTGCACTGCTCTATATCATGTCCTATATCTTTGTGAAAATTGGCAGTATTTGCCATTATCTCTCCTTTCAGCTATGTAGGAACTCATCTTTTTGGGCCAATCTACCCTTTCACCATTGTCTTTAATGTGCATTAAAATCCGTTCTCTTGAGGCATTAAAGGGAGTATACCTCGGGGGATTGTCCTTCTTAGGACCTCCATTGGAGCTTCTATTTCTTTTAGGGGATCGCCTATCACCCCTTGGGGATAGTTCCCTTTTACAGTCCTTCAGCTTCTTGATGTAGTACTAGTCTTCAGCTTCTTGATGTAGTACTAGTCATCATCCATTCAAATAGCTATGTTAGCAAGTGCAATTAAGGCGTCCACACTATTGGGAGCTTTCACCAATAGCTCTTTTCTGAACTCCTCGCACGTTGTACCATGAAGCATGGCCGAACAGGCTACTCCTTGGTTGAGGTCTTCTATTTTGGCAATCTCATCATTAAATCTCTCAATAAATTTCCTTAGGGCTCGTCGTCCCTTTGTTGGACTAAAAAGAGGTCTGTAGATACTTTCTTCTATTGAAATGAGGCCGCAAACCTTTGTCTAAAGGCTGTGGCGAGTTGCTTAAATAAGTGGATGGAATGGGGTGGCAAGGTTTTGTACCAGTAAGCAACGTTCCCCTGTAGAGTTATAGGGCAGAACTTACACCAAATATAATCTTCGTTGGTTTGGACACTCAGGAAGATTTGAAATTTATAGATGTGACTTGTTGGATCTGATCTTCCTGTTTATGCATCTAATATGAAGAATTTAAAACCTTTAGGTAAAGGCTTATCCAATATATGTTGGGCTAAGGGGGATTCACTTCTGAGATTAAATCTTGTGTTATAGTCTTGCATGCCCATCTTTCCTATGACCACATGAAACTGTCTCTCCACTTTAGCCTTTTCCTCCTCTTCTTACTCTTCCTTTTGTGCTTTTGCCCTTTCTAACCCCTCAGCACCTTTGAACGTTTCTTTATTGACTTCTTGTACTGAAGGGACATTTTTAGGGGTCTTTTTTTATTTTCTTTTTGGTTGGCTTATCTCTTGTTTCCATCCATCCTTTAATGGTGTTTGTTGTATCCTCAAAACTTTTACAAGTAGCGTCTAAAATTCTTTCAACATCTGTTGTGCTGACCATACTACTCGCCTCTTTAACTTGTTTCCGGCTTGGGTGGCTTGATTCTTCATTCTTCAGATCGTTTCCAACTTTTTCCTTTGGGGGACCTTTACCCCTCTGGGGTACATTAGTCACTAGTACAAGGTTGTCTCCCCCTTGCTCTAAGGGAGGAATATACTGGGGGATATAAGGAAGAATATATCCTCAATGTCCTTGGATTGTTGCTACGTTATTTTGAGTAACAATTCCGGGAGGCGCAATTTGATTAGGATTTTGTTGAAAGATTCCTTGATTTGGGACAAAGTTATTACCAGGATTGAAAACAGAAGGTGGGGGTAAGTATGGGATATTGGGATCTGTCCGTGGCGGTCTTATAGGGGCAGGAAGGATAATCGGTAGGGTTGATGTGGCTGGTGGTATTGGTATGGCAGGTGGAGTTCTAGTATGGATTAGTGGGGGAATCGGCGTTCTAGGATTGAATGCAAACCCTAGATTTCTAGTAGCTCTAAGGGTTCTGACCTGAAGAGTAATTCCAGGTGGTGGAGGATGGTACCACGATGAGGGTCCCTCTGGACTAAAATAGCTGGGTGGGAAACCATACCGAGGGTCGTTCCTCGCCATATTCAAACTATTTTCAGGTGAAAAATAGGTCCACGCTCACTGCACCAATGAAACGTACAGGGCATTTTTTGGGGATCTCGGACTTAAAGTTCCTCCTGGACGGCTGGGATGAACCTGCAAAATGAAGACTTAGGGTGGTCCTCGAAGGATAACTCCGATGATCAAGTTAATAATGATCCTTATAGTGTTTGGATAGCTAAAGTATAATAACTTAGAATAAGAATATGATACTTGAACCCCTTGTAGGTAGGGGTTTATATAGTAGAGGAACTGACCTCTTGAGGGTAGGAACCTTCTTCCTCGTAGGATTAGGAATCCCCGGGGTACTTGGAATCCCCCTTTGACTAGGAGAGTCCCCCTTATCCTGTTCACTCAAGGTTTCAGGATTGGCTAGGACATAATTAGCCCATCTAGTGATTGGGCCTCGTGGGTCTAATGAAGTGATTCGTATCAATGGATATGACTTGATTGACGAACTTATGCAAAACAAAACTCCTGACTTGATATCAAACAAAGCCATAAACTATTTAAGAAATGGGATGAAAAAGAAGTGTTCAATTTTATCCAATTAAAAATAGAAAAATATAATTTTATAGTTAGAATATTTTTATTTTCTTATAAATTAAATTGTATTTGTCTTGACTCCTATTAAAATTTTTATATATCAAAATTCATTAAAATGAATTTTTATAAGGAGATGACATTTGGATTATAATGCAAAGAAATTTTGTGTTACATAAATTAAAGTTTTAAGAGTTTTTTTTGTAAGAAATCAAAATCAAAGAACCGTAGTGTTACAATAGTTAAAAGTCAATTACAACGAGTGTAATTAAAAAAAAAAGCTTAAGTGCTTACATAAACGTTGTGAAATAGTTGAAGGGTAAATACACACATTCCAAAACTTTAAAAATGATTCTTAAAAAAATAATGATAATAATAAATTGAATTGAATTTTGCAATTATAGGAGAAGGAAAGGAACGAACCAATTAGACCTGTTTAAATTTGGACTCGGGCCGGATATTGTCGGACCTAATTTTTTTTAAAGAAACCTATGCCTGCCTAGGTTCAAAAATTTTTTTATTATTGGCCCAAGCCCGAGCCCGAATAAAATGTTCAAGCCCGGGATATTCCTCCTATTTTTCAAGCCAATTATTCACCTAAGTATGTTTTTATTTTTTATAAAAATTATTTCACATTAATAAAATAACAAGATTAAGTGTGGATTAAATTAGTTATAGTGTTGGTAGTATAGAAAAATGACCAAGGTTCAAATCTTGACAAACCCATTATATTTCTATTCACAAGTATATATATATATTTTTAATGGGTGGTTATTATTAAGGTCGGGCTAGGCCCGGACTTTATTATATATATCCAGACCTGCATATTAAATGGCAGGTTAAAATTGGGTTCGAACTGGACCGGATCTATGTCAAAAACTCCTTACCCAAGCTCGGGTTTTTATGGGCGGGCCGGGCATGTACCCAGGCCATGAACAGGTGTAGATCCAACGAACAAATAAACAGTTGGAAATTGCGGAATTAAAGATTAAAAGTTGAAGTCGAAAGAAAGAAAGAAAGAGAATTTAAAAGAAAAATGGAAGAAGAAAGCAGGCTTATTAATAGATCAGTGGCTGCTCCTTTAATCTTTCTTATTGTAATTCTTTTCCAATTCGTCTCCAGATTCGTTGAACTTTTTAAAAAGGTCACTTCTTTCTTCTTTTCTTCATTTATTTATCTATTTTATATTTACACTTACATCAATTTTTTTTATCCTTTTATTTTATGGAATAGAATTAGATCAATATTTTTATATTTTTCTGGGTTATATCAATCATTGAGTTTGAATTTAATTTTCATCACTGAGAATGTTAAATGTAAATCTCTAAAAGGAAAAAAATAATGACTAATACGGACTATTTATTTGTTTATTTTTTTTATTAGGCGCTTAGTTAGATTACTAATATTATGAGATTAATGAGTATGGAAAAAAAGCACCAGTTTGCAACCTAAAGCCGTTCCGTTATGTTTTTGTATTCAGAGAGCAGCTAACAGAGCTGCAGATTCTCAGTTGCGTGCCGAAATTAAGCAGCTATTAAAAGAGGCGAGCTCCTACTCACAGTGAGTGACTTAATTTGAATACCCTTTTTCTAAATTTTTGTTATAATTTCTTAATTTGAATACCCTTTTTAGATTAGATTATTATAATATTTTCCAGTAGCAATTTGAATTTCTGTGCTAGTATCTCAATTGAGCACCAAGTGCTTTCCTAAATCACAAGGCATAAACAAACGAACATGTTGACCGTATTCGAGTGTGTGAAAAGTGTGGTTGAGTTTTACAAGATGTCATTCCCATGTATGATTGGCTTTGTGGCTTCTTTAATGGTGACAGGCCCTCGACATTTGCTCAGGCTGCAAAACTTAGGAGGTTGGCTGCTACAAAGGAAAAGGAACTTGCAAATCGTAAGTCTATTTTCTGTTGCTGTCATTAATTTTCTTTTGCAGATGTGTTGTTGTGCACAGATCATGATGAGTAAATCAATGTTATCATACTTTATCAAGCTATATTATTGCTTGTGTTGCATGAATATACTTACTGAAATCATAGAGTTAAGGTTCTCTCTATGCCAGCAGGTGTATACATCTAGTTTTACGCTTCAATTGTTTGCATACAAGGCCTGCTTCTGAAATTCTCTCCCTTTCTGTTTTTATACCATGGCAGGATGGCCCCAAAATAGGCCTGTTGATAATATGCCAATTGCTCTTTTTACATGTTGATTTGGTGGTCCTTGTTTTCCTACATTCTCCTGCCAGTTTTATGCCATGGGCTTCTTTGTATTGTCTTGCTATTGCTACTCATTCTTCTTCCACTTCCTTCCTCCTCTTCTAAGCACCTTTGAAATTTGATTTTGCAAAGATATCTTGAAGCTGCTTTGAATTTTACTTTCAAGAGCTCAGGTTAAGTGAACATTGATTTGTGGCAACTTGCATCAGTAAATCTAAGTAGAAAATTTGAATCCTGAGTCAGCAATTCCCGAGATTTTGTTTGCTTTTTATCCTTGCAGTTCTATGCCTTTCTATTTTCTTGCTGTTTTTTCTAGCTGTTATGTGCACATTCATGCCCTTGTAGACAAGCAAGAGAGAGGAAGATATAAATTACTCTCTCGTGGAGGTTCTCTTATTTTTTTTTCTTTTTCTTGATTAACCTTTTTCACTTTTTCTTTAATCTATTAGCTTTAAGCTCTGTACGATATCATGTTAATAAGAGCTTCTAATCCCTACATTTTCTATCCAGGTCAAGAGATGCACACCGAGGAGATGAAGCTGTCTTATGATTTGTACCTCTAGATAGTTTTCTTCTTAAAGGTTTATTGAGCGTATTAAGGCTGTCTATGATTTTTTTTACGTTTCCTTCAATGAGGCCTGAATGCATTAATTTGATATGCAGATTGTGACATACTTTGCGATGATTTGCTGGTTTTGGAGGACTCCCATTGCCTCAATATCTCAGCAACTGGTGCAGCTTTTTGGTAACACATTTATGTCTATTAATCTCTACATCATGTTGAATTTTATCACGTAACCCCATTTTACTTTTCTGAATTATCTCTGAGTTCTATTTCTCTCATTAATTTAATTGAAACAACCTGGGAAGATCGGCAATGAGAAGATAGTACAATCAGTGTACAACAGGAGTGGAATATTCATTAAAGAGGAATTATTTATAATGTTCCAATTATTGATATTCTATTCATGTTTAGTTGATTTTTTTTAATACTATTTACTGGAAGGGTGTTATCATGGGGTGCTGGAGGTCATTTCAATGACAACATATTGGTAATGATTTTGATTTATATTTATTTCTCTTTGTTTTTGACCATGTCATACAGAAACCCTTTTACTCAGGGAAAGGGGGTTGGGTGGGTGTGGGTCTCAAACTGGATAATTACAGGATTTCCCTGAATCATAGAACCTGGTTAAATATTATTTGTTGACATAATTTGACAATGACTAAGCACACCATACATGTGTGCCTAAGGTTTTGGATGACAAAAGGTGACCACCGAGCATTACAGAAAAAATAGCAGCTATAATTCTCCTAAATAATAGATTCACAACTATCCAAAGACTAAAAAATTACATTAACCATGGATGAGAGAAGGTTGTAGATTTCCAAAAATAGCTTACCCCACTTTCTTGGAGTCCAAAAGATTGCACAACCACACACAAACAAGTAGAAGTAGAACAAATCTGTATTTTGCTGAAGAAGTTTATTTCTCAATTTCCTAATGTCTGCAAGGAGTCATGTTTAGTGCATACAAGGAGTTTTACCAGCTCTCATCTTCCTTTCCCTTTTTTTTTTTTAAAAAAAAAAAATCTAGAATAGCATTAGATCTGGAGAAGCTTGACAATTTTTCTTTGGGGACCAGTTTGTTGAAATGACTTGTCAAGGGTTTGGACCCACAGAGTAATCATTCTTTTGGGTTTACCTAATCTGTTTGCTGACCAAATGAGTGCATAGGGATAGAGCCATTAGGGATCAACATTTTTCCGAGTCAGGTCTTAATAATATTGAGAATAAAGAGTAGTTTAAGTGAGTTTTGAGCAGGACGTGTAAGTTTCCATTCTACACATCAGCGGCAAGAGTTGTGTTTTCAATTTCTAGTATTCCACAAATTTCGATTGTCTGCTCATTAATAGTTTTCTTTCTATTTTGATGAACCGCAGGTTGGAATTATTTCATGGTTGATATTATCAACAAGGGTTAGCAAATTTGTCTGTCGAATCATCCGGTAGAAAGAGTAATGTAAATGAGATCTGCAAATCATTTTCATTGCGTAGCGCAGTAATGTGCTTTGATTTATATTCAAATGGACATGGCCCATGGCTTCATCATCATTTTCTCCTAGTCTTGATCTACAGTGTTAGGAACTATAGTTTTTTTTTCCTCTCTTTTTTGGTGTATACATTCAATTTTGGTTTAGTGAGTGGAAATTCAACTCTCTTGTAACACGTTCTCTGTACATGTGGAAAAGGAAAATTTAAAGCAAGAGATAAAGATGTGCAGTGGACATGTGACTAGGGCTGTATATGAACCGAGCCGAGCCGAGCCGAGTTATAACATGTTCAGGCTCGGCTCGGATGTAAAAATGTCAGGCTCGAGCTCGGCTCGAGCTCAGTTCGAGTTTTGAGTTTTAAGCTCGAGTTCGGTTCATTTATATTTTGGGAAGCTCGAGCTCGGTTCATTTATATTTTGGGAAGCTCAAGCTCGGTTCAGGCTCGGCTCGTTTCTAGCTCGTTTAGGTGTTAATCGAGCCTAGCTCGAGCTCGGCTCGTTTCTGGCTCATTTAGGTGTTAAACGAGCTAAGCTCGAGCTCGGTTTAGGTGTTAATCGAGCCGAGCTCGAGCTCAGCTCGTTTAGGTGTTAATCGAGCCGAGCTCGAGCTCAGCTCGTTTCTTGCTCGATTAACACCTAAATAAGCAAAAAATGAATCGAGCTTGAAATGAGCTCGTTTAACACCTAAAAGAGCCAGAAACGAACCGAGCTCGAATTGAGCTCGTTTAACACCTAAATGAGCTTGAAACGAACCGAGCTCGAACTGAGCTCGTTTAATACCTAAATGAGCCTTACATGAATAAAATGCACTTACACTTAAAAAGGAACAAAATTTGATAACACAGTACATAATCCAAAATTCAACCAAAATTCGAAGGATATCTGGTACACTTAAATGTCTAAGGTATTGTGTTGTAGGGCCACCCTTCGTTATTGCTAGTTTATGCTTGCAATGAATACATTCTGCCTTCATCGAGCCATCTTTTAAAGTAATTATTTTAAATTCCTCCCATGCTTTAGATGTCTTCTTTCTCTTCTTAGAAAAAAAGGGATTCTCGTCTTCATTTTCATTAGCGGATGTCTTATTTGCAGCATCATCAGTTTCAGCATCGTAAATTATTAGGCTTGTTTGTGAGGAGTCTTCGATGGACTGAAAATTCATGGCAGCCTCGTTTAAGTTTGACATTCTGTAAGCAAAATATATATCAATAACCAAGTTGAAAAAAAAGAATAATCAAACAAGAACAGCTAAAATATCCTGCATTTTGTGATAAACATAAAAGATATCCTGCATTTTATTCTGCTGATAAGACTAAGCTTTATAGCTCTTATAATTAACTTAAATCATAGAACTAACCATAAAAATTTAGCTCTTTTCAAAAAAAAGGATTAAATAAGTAAAATTATAAATAATAGGCAACATATTTTAGAAACAGTTTGATTTGATGATGTAATTCATCCCTGAACAATATCATTGGCATAAGAACAATAACCAAAGTTTTTACACACAAATGTATCAAACAAACAGAAACTAAATAAAAAACAAGCTAGTATATGAGCTGCCAATAAATAAAATGTAATCTTTTATAGTAAAATCATTCTTTAGTAGTTCACAGTTGAGCCTCTAATACAAAAATTACTCCTACCAAATTACAATCATAAACTTC
>CANYLF013459744.1:0-24882 GCA_948193215.1 Bocquillonia castaneifolia
AAAAAAAAAAGAAAAAAAATCATGTTGTAATGTTTTTATGCTAAAGTGCAAATATAAAAAGGTAAAAGAAATCAGTAGGAAAATAGAATGATAAAAATGTGAAGAAATAAAAATGAGGCAGAAAACGTAAATAATTTAAGAATTAGAGTAGGGATGCCATTTCTTAAAAAATGGATTTTTTTTATTACTACAATACTATATATATATATCCTTTTCACTATCAAGGAATTTTCCTTTCAAAACTATATTTACATCTATCAAAAATACTTTTTTTTTTAACTTTCATTTTAAATTATATTGTCTCTTAAAATCAACTTTAAATCAACTAAAAGTAAACTAGTCGATGTATTTCAGTTTTTTCTTGGTTTTTTTTTTCATTTTCAATTTTATTGTCTCTTAAAAATCAACTCTAAATAAATTACAAGCATATTTTCAAGTTCTTTTAGTTTTTCATTTTCAATTCTATTGTCTCTTAAAAATCAATTCTAAATAAAAGAAAAGTAAACTAGATAGTTGTATTTCAATTCTTATCCTTTTCAGGTTCTTGGAATTGGGCATTACTATGTAAATACAGTTTTGAAAGAAAAGTTACTTAACAATAAAAAGGATATATGAAAAAAAAAAAAGTAGTTTAGTTAATTATCCCAAAAAAATACAATGGCATCTGCAGGTTCAAGCAGTGTGCAAGTAATTCTTATACGGTTTTGAAGCAAAACACAAACCTGAAAGGCAAGCAACTAAATTGAAGAATTTGAAAACATAATAAAATATTGTATGATTTTTTCAGGGGAAAATGTTAACATAAGATTTAAGGCTGCTTAAGTTGAAAAGTCGGAAAGATGACACCTAAAATCATACAAATTCTAAGAGTCAAATAAAACACCTCCAATCTTTTTTTAATGACTAAACCACAATAGAACACATTTCCTGACCGAACGTGTTGAATTACATGTATAGTTTTTCTTGAGGTAAAAGACATGGAATCATATGATCTGAGGCTGTTTGATTTGAACTCGGAAATCGGAATTGGAATGGAAATGGAGAGAAATGGAAAAGAAAATGAAAACTTTCATAAATTGTTTGGTTAACTAAAGAGTAGGAAAGGAAATGAAAATTTTATAATAATATTTTTAATTATTTATAATATTAAAATATTTTTATTTTTATTATTTTATATGTTTCATCTGTGAAATATAAATATTACATTAAAATTTTCATTGATTTAAGTAATCAATAATGGTTTAGTTTGATTACCATGGGAATGAAAAATCCATTCCCTAGGGGTAGGGGAGATTAGGTAATTCCCATTGATGGGGTTATCCCATTCTCATTCCCCCATCAATTTAACTCAACCAAACATCAAGAATAGGAATCATCCATTCCCATTCTGATTCCCCCTCATTTTTAAGCATACTAAACGGCCCCTAAAACTATTTAAACATGAATTTGCCAAGTACTACATTTACATTATGCCAAAATTTGCATCTATCAGCAATGTTGTAAATTTAATAATGTATTCTAATTATATAATCATGTAATATAATATAATAACAGATGACTGAAAAGTGGATAATTTACAGCTCTCTCATCTCTAGCATGCTTCATCATTTACTACTTGTACATGAGAGGGCCGGATCTTGATACTGCAAATCTCGGCAATGGACTGGGACCTGTACTCCCTGAAGCTGAACCTTCAACAAATTTCACTTTACGGCTTGAACTATAATCCAACGGCCCAGAACGACGAACATTTCGATGTTTGCTATCATTGCCGTGCAGGCTTCCACTATCAGTATCATAAGGGTAATCCTGGCTATGAGATGATGACCCCTTAAAGTACCCTAAATCATTTGTACCATACTGAGGTGTTGAATCTCCACGAGGCTGCTTCCCCACAGGAGATGCATGTGACAGTGAAACAGCAGGTGAATGGCGAGGTGATGCGTTGGGTATTGCCAAGGGCATGGAAGGAGAATTTGAGTAATACTGGCTGTAAATTGACCGGAGAATTGCATAAGGAATATGGGCTTCAAGGGAACTTCTTGGAAGGTACGGCGAGATCTCACAAAGTCTGTCCAAGAAAATAAGCTTTGCTACAAGATGAGATCTGCACAAATGCAAATAGGTTGAAGCTTGTTAATAGTTTTGCTTAATTCATAAAAGGTGCCAACAGCAGAGCAGCAGCTACGAGGGAAAGAAGCAAGAAAGAACGACAAACAAGCTAGTCATTGAGAGATCATAAAGCATTCAATAAAAGAAATTTCTGCAATGGTCAGTTACAGCTGAGAAAATTAATAAGTGGCATTCTAACTAAGAAATGGACTTTTCACAAATATTCAAAAAGTAATATATTATTTATGAAGCCATAGTAAATACACTTCTACAACTCTCAACAATATTGGTATTGAGAATTGATCTTGAATTGTCTCTCTAAATTCCTGATTTTACAAGTATGATAAATTCCAAGTAGACATTGATAAGAACATTATTATCCCCTTTATCTTGAGGAATATACATGTAAATGAACTTAAAAGTATTACGTCTGACAAGGAATAGATATGCATACAATACAAGCCACACATGAGAAAGGTGATCTGACGAAAAGGATGACCAGGGAATGCAACTACAGGAACAAAATTGCTATGGATAAGAAAGTTCTGATCTCTCAGAGCTAGAGAAGTTGGCAAATTTTCCCCTGATATACTATGGTGTTGAATACACAAGTAAAATTAGAATGAGACTCTAAAATTAACATAAGATCATATTTGCACACAAATTGCAGACAGGAACATGCATGCTTCTATGTGTGAGTGTATTAAAAATACATATGCATGCATATACATGCGTGTTTGAACAGATGTCTACCTATTTACTTCATTCCAGGAATCCAGCACAATTCCAGCAGCAAATTTGACAAAAAGCTGCATTGCAGATTTAATACTTGCTTCAGCAGACAAGCGGCTATGCATTTCAGGATACAAAACCTCACCAGCATGTCCGTTAGCAAAAGCCTGCCTCTGCTGATGTTCACGCTCCATTCTCACAAACTCACTTCCTGCAATTACAGCGCTCATGCACCTGCAAGCAAGATTGGATGTACAAAGGAAACATATTCGTAATGGTTCTTTAAAACCCTTTCTTAAATGCACAAGTTATTACACAAGCCCCTATGAATCAAATATTTTATGTGCATCAGTTTCTGTCAAATAAGCACACGGAAGCAACAGGCATGACACATTCAAATACAAAAGGTTGCAAGATCTGGTAGCACAGATCATAATATATTTCCACAATAGATCCATTCTTTGGGTTCAAAATCACACAGAAAGTGTCAATGAACTGGATCTGTATCATGCACTCAAACTTTCTACATCCTTCAAAGACTTAAAACTATTTTTATTGGGAGATCACCCCTGTAAGGAAAATTCAAAAACATTGTAGAGAAACAAAAACCAACCTTGCCAAGCAATATATATTGTTGTTAAAGCCACCTGTGTCAACATTGAAGCCAGTGGTGTGCCAGATGCTCGATGTCATGAAAGTGGCAAATAAATAAGGCAATAAGGTCCAAGAACCATCATTTGCACCCCCAACCTCTTCCAAAATCGATCTTACCCACTCAGAATCATGATCTGCAACTGCACCAACACTATTTGCCACCCTCATTATCCTCCTAATTTCTCTCTTTTCAGGCATTTCTTCAGGTATATGCTTAACTACCCCAGAAAGTAGTGAATATATTAATGGCGCACCTTCTTCAAGCACAACTCTGGCAGCTTCAGCAAGAAGTTGATCAAAAGCAAGTGCTTGCCCTGCCTCAATACAAAATCCAATTAATGTATCCAAGTCCAAAATCTGCTTCAAAGATGCCTCTCTTTCAATTCGATCACCAGAATGCATGCTACCAGCAACTGCCTCTAATACTTCACGGTTAGAACGTAGTGATGTGTCGATGCAATTTAAAAGTGCAGCAGTATGTTCTTTCATCATTCTGTCTAGCTTGTCAACTCCATAGCCACCAAAAATACGGATAAAGGACTGCAGTTCCCTGAGATCAGTAACTGACTCTGCAAAATATCCACCAACAGGCCTTGTGCTTTTGAAGCATTTATGCATTGGTGTAAACAAGATTCCAGCACCTGATACATCTTTGACAATGTTTTCTATGTACCAGTTGCATACAAGTTCAGTGGCTGATCCAGTGAGCTGCTCTGATGGTTTTTCATATATCTGAAGAGATGAAACAGGTCCTGAAAAGGCCTCAGAAAGTAGAACTTCTCGAATGCCATGGGTTAGGTCCATGCTTATGTGCTGCTCTGCCAGATGGACTATACTCATGTGCCTATGGATGAGTGCCTCCAGGAAAGAAGGCCGTTGAAGATCATTGTCAGTTTTTAGAACTGCAAGCAACCTTCTCCTGAAGTTCCCAAGAATGCACTCTCTCATGTACTGCCCACAGTGTTAATGTTAAAACTTCACAAGAAATAGATATGATGCATTTTGTGGATTAAAATGATGCAATGAATATCAATTATTAAACAGAGTAAAAAGAAGTCAACATTCTGACAAAAACAGGAAAAAAGAAAAGAAAAGAATCCCAAAAGTGTAAATGTTTTCCATTGCTCAAATTGGCTGAAAGAGAGATGGCAAAATTGGCTGAAAGAGATATGGCAAAAAGATCATAATCAATCTTCATATAACATAACTGGGAAACCAAAGCTAATTAACGTATGATCCTTGTAATTGTTAATCATATCAAATATAGGAACAAACTAAGGGAGAGAACATAGGTTGGAAGCACAATACACAGGCAAAGTTTGGGCAACACGATATGGGTAAGCCCCTTCTTCCCACCTCACCTACTCAAAAGGAATCAAATCTGAGATCTCTTTTGTAGACATCCAATGCTTTTACTGCTGAGCATCTCCTCAAGGATTTCCTGACACTTCTCTTGCGCTAAAGACATCAAGCATTACCATAATGGGAAAGGTAAGACTGGTACACCCACAAAGGTTACTAAGGTTCTACTATGTTTGGAATATGGAAACGAGATCAGCATTGAATAAAAATTAATAGAATATGAAATCAGAATTGAAAAGAACAAAAATCTGCATGGATAAACAGATTGTATTATAAAAGTATTGTCGAAAGCAACTAAAATACAGCTGCTTTAAAAATAAATTCAATTTAAAACCTTTTTTTCCTTTCAGGTTCAGACTTTTCCCTGTATTAAGTGAGACAGACAATTCGATAATTTATGCTAATCTATCATATTTCATATTTATTCCAAATCTTGGTTAATTCCATCCCTTGCCAGACTTGTAAATTTTAATGTATTTTATATTTTGTTTTCCATAAGGAGAAGGCACTATCAACAAATACTTCCGATTATTTACTACATAATATTTTGTTCGATTGTTAATAATTTTTATCCTCCTTCAATTATTCTGAATTTATATTGAAAAGATTAAATTGGTTGGGAAACATCTTCATGTTTTTCTTTTCAGTGTTTAATCCGTTTTAATTAATTTTTTTTGCATTTGTATGCTAATTTCTAAATTTATACACTTTTTTTTTCAAGTTAGATTAGGTTTTGACTTTGTTTCATAACAATTAAAATTTTCAATTTTAACTGCCTTGTGATTAGTTGTCATTGGTCAAATTTGATATCCTCTAGAAACTAAACAGGAAATTAAAATTCATTTTCTTAACTGAACTAGAATAAAATTCCCCTTCACCAGATACTAAGGATGGAAATGAAGAATCCAAATTTTGACACCCATTTTTATTTTTGCTGAACCAGAATTCAGGTTAAATGAAGAAAAGAGCATTCAGATTAAAACATCTGATCATAATAAGTGAAGCAAATAATATTTGGATCAAGTGACCAGTTCAAGACAAATATAGAATTGTACAATATCCATTAAAAACCCCTTGGCCAGAGAGAAATTTTGGTTTGAGAATTGAGAAGAAGAGAACTACCGAAAGGCGGGAGCTATTCTCAAAATCAAAACAAAATAGGCAATCAGAAGAAGGGCATACAAAAAGTACTTTAAACAATTATTATACGGTTATATCAGATTATGTTATCATATATTAAAAAAGGAATACGATCAAAAGGGAGGAAAAGGACGTGTATGAAGAAAAAAAATAGCTTGGCTTACCTCTCTAAGCACAAATACATGGTTCAGAACACAAATTGGCTCCATGTCGTTCAAAACTGAGCACAAGTTGGTCAACCTTTGCATTGCAGCTTCTAACCTGAAATCAAGAAGGAAATCAAGATCTAAATGTAATCCAGCAATCTCTCAGGACAACCGGATAGACCATAAATTAATTACATTTTTATAGAACTATTATTTTCAGGATAGCTCTCATGTCCAGGCAGAGGAAAACCAAGCGCTCCTTTGGGAGATTTTGTTGAAGGAACTGCAACTCTTGATGTGTAATTCAAATAAAAAGCTGCCTGCTCTGGAAGAAGCTGAAATTTTCAAAACAAGATGCACCACATGCACAAAAAGTCAATTAATGCAGGTTCAACTATAGCTCCAGTATATGCTATAGCAACAAGAATAGGTAAGAACCTGAGTCTCTAAGGCACCAAACCCTCCATCAGAATCAAGAATATTGATCAAGCCTTCCAATCCTCCCATGATAGATTCAATAAGAGACTCAACATATAGGACTGCATCTCGCCCAATTTTGGTAACCTGCAAGCAGTAACACATTCAGTAAATATCACATCATTTCCGCTTCTTCATCCACCAGAAAAACTAAAGATGTCTGTGAGTTGGATGGAAGGGAGTGGTGATGATGGGGATGGAAAGAGGGAATTCATGCTCCATTAAGAGAGAACTTATGTGAGTAATCATTGCTATTTTGAACCATGTGAGTAGTCCAATTGGTGCATTTGTGAGCATCATATGAGACCCACTCTTTAGATATAATCACAATTAGCCAATCCAACCTAGCAAAAAGGCAAAATTTAACCACAATTCATGCTGCTAGTAGATCTAGTTGCCGCCAATCCTAAATTATAGGGCAAACATTAATAAGGCTAAAAGCTTGTAATAAAATCTAAAATCATAGCAAAGCTCAGGATTTATATGATCATTAATGCATAATTGAACTCTGCACTGTTTTGAATTAAGTCTCAAATCTCTAATGTGTCACTTGGTCATTAAATTTAAATTTGGTCTTAGCTGAATCAAGAGATTGACATAGTTGTTGGAGGCAGGTTAGGCACAAGGTGCATCAACTCCTAGAGAAAGCATTTATATTGGGGCAAGGCAAGGTGACATTATTAAAAACATAAGGTCTGTTGCAATAAAAGTGCATCAATTGCAAGGTCCAAGCAGCAAGGCATTTTGCACATCCTCCACCCCCATCTTAGTCCCTCATTGCCAAAGTCCATGGCAGCTAGTCATGCATTTTCTTACTTTGCAAAAATTCAATATCAGCAACTCAATAAATGTATATATCACCATTTGCAGCTTGCCAATTCCTAGAATGGACTCCAAATAACAAAATAGATTTCACTTAAAAAAATGACCCTAATGCAAGAGCATCTATGAGCAGTGATCCAATTTGAGGGCATAATTTCCATATGGAAAGATGATCAATTCAAGTTGGCTCTACTGAGTGCAAATACATTGGGTTTTCTTTGCATATTAACTAACTGATAATTTTTATAAGGCAATAATTATGGTAACTAATATTTTAAGTTCTATTTAATGAACTTTTGGTCTGTGTCTGCCTTTATTTATAGTTAGATTTAAGGCAGAGGTTACTTTGATGCCAAAAGTTTGACTTCGTCATGGATATTCATCATTTATTTAATTCTTTTTCAATACTCGTTTCCATGTTTTACTTATTTCACACACCTGGCTTCAATATCCATTTGTTCCTTATTACACCTCACACCTTAATAACTTAGTGATCGATGCTCGGTGAAAAAGCCACACAAAGTTTAGATCGTAGTCGTATATGGGGACAAAACAGATATTCAAGAAATCAGTACATGCATATATATCATATTTATAATTCAACAAAACTGAAGAGATGTGACAAGCAAGAGGCCCCAGGTTCAATTCAAATCATGTTAAATGTTATTTGCTTGTTTTTTTTAAAAAAAAAAAAATCTTGGTTGGTTATTTGTTTGCTTGATTGCTTTGCATTTCAAATGTGTATAGTCTTTCGCCAGTTATAATTGTAATAATAAATGATAATAATGATGCACCTTGTACCCATATCTTCACTATAATAATATTAACTATGAAAAGGTACTTCTATATTAGGTTAGGATTAAGATTATGCTTGTGAGTTGACCATCAGTTACATAATATGAAAACATATACACTATCTAAAGCCTTAAATACTAGACAGGATGGAAACCATAAAATAAGGTTTGATCATCTTATTTATGGGGATTCCGTAAATATTCCATTCCAAAAAACAAAGAGAAAGTTCGAAACAATTGGGATTTTTTGGAGATTGGATGCAGTTATAGACTCCTACAAAAATCTAATCATTAAAAAAAAACTAGTTTAAATATTAATAAATTTGATTGTTGATTTCTCATGGATACACAAGATAACCTGGCATATCAAGTTCATGGGTAAGAAGAGCATATTGGCTCAAAAACAGTACCAGTGCCCAGCATGGGAGATCCAAAAGGAATAAGACAGATATGTTTGTTGTGGTAGCATATTAAGTAGCTTCACATGAAATCACAGTGGATTCTATTAGAAATTCCTTTTTTTTCCAATACGGTATTTGAACTTCCTTCAGTACTAAATTTTGACCGTTTAGAATATTGCCATGAAATTTTTGTTACATCAGATTCAGGTTCACAGATGACGTGAAGTTTATCATTTATTACTAATGAATTCTCACTAATCTAATTCGACACCCACCCCAATATCAATAATAAGTAAAATAATATCACCTCTTCAGGAACAATAGGAGAAGCACACTCTGGAAAGTTACTGGCAACACCAAGCCATGCACAGCAATGCTGGGGACGTCCCTCTGGCCCAAACATAGTGTTTCTGAACACCTATATGACAATTACATGAGTTTAAAATTACATATGGACTTCTTCAAATGATAAAGAAAGGGATGGCAAGGAACATATGTGTAGAAGGAAAGGAAGCCAAAAATAGCAATGAATTGAGCAACTTGAAATGCACACAAGTCCCAAGTTATATTCCCCTTTCCAGTACAGCTCATTTTGATATTGAAAGTTAGCCAATCCCCACAAGGATATTGATGCATGCAGCGTTCAAGATCCAAAAACTAAATAAGATGAGAAAGAAACTCACTGCTGTAAGGTGCTGGTGATAGAAATACAGTTTTCTCAAACTTCCATGCTTTGATAATTGAAACTCCAGTTCATCAACACATCTGTATTGACAGAGATTTATGCTCTTTATTTCAGTATATATCAACCATTTTTCACACTAATGAATAATGCATTTACCCTGAGAACAGAATAGCTGGATCATACCAAAAAAAAATTTTCCAGAAATGGGCACTAAATATGAAGGCAATTTAGCAAATATAAGGATTTACTGGGCATTTAAAAAAAAATAAAAACAAAACCTTTCATGCCCATTCTCCAGGACAAGGTTTTCACAGGAATAACAATCCCACCCTAACGATGTCTCACATCCCCAATTTTACATGTCCGTCCAACACAAGCCCACTGAATGTAGGAACCACCAGGAGAATGGCAGACTACATAATAGCGCATACTACATAGTGTTACATGCAAGCTCATACTTAAAGTGGCATTTAACCCAAAAATCTAAATTAATTGGTGAAAACGCTATATAAAAAGCCAAGGACACAATCAAAGTTGGTTTCCAATTCCCTAACAGCAACAGGATTTTTTAAATTACAAAATACTCTGAACTGAATTGGCATTGGAAATAGTGTGATGGTAGCACCATTTCAGACTATTTAAGACTGAAATGTTCACTACTGTCATGAATTTTAAAAACAATTCTTGTTCAAATTGGAAAATTTTTTTAAGTAAATTAGCTAGAGAATCTTTGATGAAAATTTCTTTTATATTTGGAAACTGAAAGAATAAATGGAGTTAGAAAAGTAGGTAGAGTTTGAAAAATAAAAGAAACTGAGTTATGCCTAAATTATTGTAACTTATCGACTTACGGATAAATAACATATCCCTAGGCCAAAATTCCCTAATAAAACAGGGACACTCTTTGATATTCAAAAATTCTGACTTGAAAAAGAATGACAATGTGAAATTCTAACAAAAAATGTGCATTTATGAACCATAGATCATTATGCTGCACAATGCTGTTGAGTGACTCCATCATGATATTAGTCTTCTGCTTCTTAATTTTTGAAAATTGCCCAAGGATGTACTAGTGACTATTCAAACTATCTTATATTCAAATCACAGCCAAGACTTTTGAAGTGATTTCAATTAAAGCAGATGAGATGGTACTCATCTTGACAGCAGGATTTGTCTTCATGTTATAGCTGAAAATCTAAAACTCCTATGAGTGCTGACCTTAATAAAATGTAAAATACATGCCACCACGCTAGCAAAGAAAATATTTGAAAGCATAAAAAATTTTGCTTTCTAGAATTATTTTGATTTTTCAGCACCATCATTAGGCCAGCAATATAAAAGAGTAAGACATAGCTAAGCACCAGTAGCTAGTAGTATAATCAAGGCAGCAAGACACAATGAGCAAAACAAATGTAAAAACCTTGGTGAACGGAACCTATTTTCCAATAAAATGTGTTGTAATTCAAAAACACATCCACCAAATCGACTTCCAAATTATTGGGTAATGTTTAACTTTGCCCAAACCCAACAGCTATTGTCCTTGTTTAGTTATCTGCGATTCATGATCATACAAAGTTCAGCACCACAAATTGAACTTTAGGGGAAACTGTTTATTGCATAGTTAACAACCATATCTTGAACAGACCCACTTAAATACATAAATACACATGTTGAAGAATTAAACAGAACTGTGCATGCAATTTTCACAATCAAAATGAAACTGAAAATTGTATCTCATTTTCTACTAACTAATTAATATAAACAATAACGTCACAATAGCAAGAGCAAATGCATATGCATTTTTTCTGCACCTACAAGCACCTTGTGGGTTTCAAATGTACAGTGAATATGCCTTGGGGCTAGGAAGCACATAAACTTGGGGCTTTAAACACTTATAAAAGGAACCAAATAGTCCAATCGAGTTTTTAACCGGATTTTTTCATGTGTTCACAAAAATATTTTATGATAATTAAGGGTTTGGTACAATGTCAAATACAAGGTTTTGAACTATATCATTTTCTGCAAATATTTTAATAGTTGAAGGTTTTGGTAGAATGTCATAATAAAACTTCCAGAATACCTGGACCAGTTGTAAGCAGCATTTCCTTCTGAAAGTAAGCCTTCTTTCCCAGTGGAGACAGTAGCTTTCTCCAAATGTCTTATGTTTATAGATGACCTAGCAGATGTAACAATCATCAATATTGACAACCAATCCTTACGGAACTCCTGCTTAGCAAAGAAAAATTAATGCTATTAGAAATATCCATATAACAATGTAAATGCTTTAGTAAGAACAAAAATAATAGGAAAGAAGATAAATGGGTCAACAAATAAGTGTTCAAGAATGAAGCACAGTTCAATAATAGAATCCATATCAAGATCAGTTGTAAGAGAGAATTTGAATTTGGAAAGCTCAAGCTTTAATCTCCGGATGGGCAAAAATTAGAAGACCCCATTTTATGAAGTAATAACATCAGAGAAGAATTCTCAACAAAATCAGAATAATTATTGGCAGTTTGTTTCCAACACTTGCAGGAGGAGAATCATCTTTCTAGGATAGGGTTTTAAATAACAGTACTGTATGCTGCATCAGCATAGGAAACAGTATAATGGCATCAGATGAATTCAGACTGTATCAGAACAAAACAACTGCTATTGCGAATTTTTAAAACAATTTCTCAATGAGGTTAATAAATTTAGAACTAAATTCGCCAAGGATTATTAAGTGAAACTTCCAACAACTTGTGACTAAGCAGTTAAGTTGTGCAAACAAAGAATACATACGTACACGTGCTTATTTCAGAAACCTTTGAAAAGGGTAAGCATGGTTGTATCAATTATCCATGCCAACAGTGTCAATACCTACCCTAACATAGCTGCTAGAGCCTAGAGCTAGCCTAATAGATGAGATGTACCTGAAAGTTTGATTAGATTCTGAACAGGTTTGGATACATGCGCATACACACAACGAACATGTAGACACAAAAAGGCAACAAGTAGAAATCCTCAAAGCATGTAAGAGTATATGAAATGTTCAATAGGCTTAATTTATTGCAGGAATGAGGGAGTAAAGTGCAGTAACCAAACTTTTTGTTTTCTTTCAAACAACACTGGACTGTTTATATCATTTCAAGTCTTAACCATCTCGATGTAGAAAGTAATTCATATCGACTGCAAAATGCTTAAGCATTTTTGTTGTGATGGCATCTGATTCTAAGTCATAGTCAGAGTACTTCAAAAGGACAAAGGGCACAGCTCAAATAAAAAAATGTCAGTCACCTTAACATACACAGAGCAAGGTGTAAAAAGAACTTCTTACAGATAGATCACATGTGATGCCAGAAACATTTTCACCCTGTGGCTTTGGTATATTTTCAAGATAATGAACTATCTGCTGTAGAAGTCCTTTCATGCTAGCATCAAGATCAAGAGCCACCATTCCTGGAGTTCCCAGCAAAAACCGGATTCTACCAGCACATGAAGACAGGTATGAAAATGCATATCCTCGAATTGCTGCATTGTCATCAAGATTGTCATCCATATAACATAACAGGTCAATGGATGGAAAAGGAAGCTTGAAAAATATATAGCAGTCAGGTGTATTGCTGGTATTTAAGAGAACATAAAAATTATATAAAGGTTCACTGGACCACAAATATCTATTTTTTTATTATGAACAGTACTTCCTAACTCTAGTAGAACTGTACTGCCTTCTCTATAAACATGAATCAGGACTAATGAAAGTAGATGCTCTGTTAAAAAAGATGAGACATAAGTTAGCAGTTCTATAGGACCGTTAAAGCACTGTGCACGATAGTAACATACAGCTTTATAAGAAAATAAAAATAAAAATAAAACCCACAGTAACAGTGATGTTATGGTAAGTACGGACCAAGTGTTACACCATTATACTGGTAATTGCATTGCCTGCAGTTTGAAGTTGAATGTTGATGAAATAAAAATATTAAACCTCCTCTGGAAAGAATTAGAGAATGGTATTTTACTCATTAAATTTTTATTGCTTAGACTCCTAACCTTGTAGACAATCATTTCACAGATAATATGGACATTCCTGCTTTTTTAAGCTTCGACTTTATTATAATTGTACAGTTAATATCATTCTTCATCAAAAGAAAATGACAGCTATCAACTGCATGGCAACCCCAAACTTTAGGAAGATAAACACCAACGGCAGCTTTAACTTCCATCCAACTTGTCACAGACTCATAAACAATGTTAATCAATTTCAAACAAACTTGAAGCACCATAGAAATGAAATCAAGAGAGCTAATCAATGATGATGAGAGGGCCATTCATCAATGATATGTGAGAGATTAAGTGTAGAAAGCAAGGCAACGTTTCAATCTCAGTAGTCATCACGAAAGGACAACTGCTTACCCATCCGCAACCCACCTAAAGAAAGCCACTGAACTTGTGATAAGAGAGTTGCTTTTTTGTGCATTTAAACAGTCTAATGCACTTGGAATTTATTTATATAGCCCACACATTTCAAAATCAGCACAAAGCAAACAGCTGCCAAAACCAATAATTTCTTGCATCAAGACCATTCTAACCTGCAATATATTTACGCACTAAACAACATAGACGATCCATTCCATCTAGTAAGAAGCCAATGGTTGGGTCACTTGGGTCCTGCAACCAAAAATAATACCACTTTAAGTTCAAACATTTACAAGTTTGTTGGCGGTTATCCATATTACTTAACAATATGACCAAGTCTGTTTCCCATACTGGTTAGGGTACCCCGTTGCAGATCATTTAGGACTCTTGGCAAGTGGAAACCAATTTAGTAACACAAACGTTATGATAATGGATGAAGTAATACATGGAAGAAGCTGACATACTATGTCTACTGGCCCCATTCGAGCAGTTTTAGACTTTGATGAGGCAATTCCTACGTGTTGGAAGAACCAGATGACCTCAGATTGAGCCAAAGCCAAAGCAGAAAACACCATCTGTAAGAAACACTATAAAATTAGACAAAACTTGTTGGATGCAACACTATTTAATGCATGTTGTGGGAAAACATAGATAAATTCCCAAGGAGTGAAAAGGAATGAGATTAAAAAGTCAAGAGTATTTGCTTATCCCCTTTATTTCATTCTATTATTCTCTCTATTACTAGATCAAGTATTCAGGTTAATAGATTTTTACTAAATTGAACTAACATGTAAGTATGAACATAAAGCATGCATGTGAACACATGATTTTAACAATAACAAGGGTAATAATCATGATAGTGGATCCTATTCACCAATAATAATAAAAAGAAATTGAATTGACAAAGTAAAGATCGTCAAAACCCTCATAAATTAAATGAATAACAAGGACAAGCTTTGATTTCTTTAGTTGAACACCATGCAAAAATGGAAAACAAATTAGAAACAATGCCATGACGAATGGGGCAGTTCAATAATTCATAGCATTATTCCCCAACAAAATAAATGGCATGAACAAATGTTGCTACTAGATTTCTCCATACTGTCCTGTACTTACTCCCCGGATGACACGCAGAATTTCAGCTCGCATCTAAAGGGTGTTTTGAACTTGGACACCAGAAAAAAAATATCCCAAAATTACCCAACCAGTTAGCTACATGATCAATGAGTATTTTATGAAAAATGTAAGAGCAATATATCTATACCTCTGAAAACTTTCTATAAGGAAATTAAGAGATTACAAAAGAAATAGTCACTTAATTACCTGGATATTTGGAGCTAGCAAACTTGGCTGATCAGTAAAAAAGAGAACCATTCTTCCAATTTCTTGCTTTAATAATATTCTCCTCTCACAATGAATGGCATCACAGGATAGGAGCGCTTGCTCATGCACTTCACTGCAAATTTTATCAATTACGAAATTACATCAATGCTGAAAGACCAGGAATCCTGGTTCATCCTCCATTTTTCTCCATGCAAATTCTACTGTAGGTAATATATTTATTTTCATTTTCTTTTCAGTATATCGGATGAAATTTAGAAGGTCATCTAATGAATTTTAGTTGCATTGCATTGCACTGAGAAATTTTAACATGAAAAAAACAAACAAGAGTTTATATTTAAGGGGAAAAAAATCCAAAGTCCTGGATTATAAATTATTAAAGTGTCAGTTTAGAGGAAAGAATGGACTCAATTTTCAGCTTATCAGTATACAGATAAGCTAGATTTACACATTAGTCATTTTTTCAGCATCCATCTAACAATGGCTACCCAGTGAGCATTCTCATAAAACTGGTGCACAAAGTGCTCCCTGACTATTGCAGGGGAAGGGGGGAGGGTTGGAACATTTGTATGAATCCTGTTGCATTTTCTGTGAATAGGTTGTTCCCACACCTCAAACCCTTGATCTACATGTCACCGGTGAAACAACTAAACCATTCACACCAAGGCTCGCCCTCATATTTTTTTTCCTTTTGAAGTACAGCGGAAAATATCTATTCATTCAACCTGTGATGATTATAGGGCTTGACTGGTATAATATAAAGTCAATAAAAATTAGTAGAAATCCTCAAATCCATAACTTGGTTTCAACAATTTAACCAAGAAAGTTATTGTGCATATAACTACCTGCTCTTATGTGCCTATTACAGAATTTCCCGAAACCAGATAGGGAAAAAAAAGACTATCTAACTAGACACTGTTGCTTTAGGCAGTTAATGTCTTCAGCATATAACAGAACAGCTTTTTTCAGTACTTATTCAACTTGCTCAAGTAAAATTGTAGAAACAAGACTAGCTCTTTGCATCAAAACAATCCAAAGCACTAGCTATTATACCTTATCATTTTCTCAACCTGCTTTGCCACACTGTACTCCAAGTCTGCTTCTTTTTGTTTAGTACGTCCAGATTTAGCCATCTTCTTTGATTCTAATATCCGTGGCAAAACATATAATTGATAGTCCTCATGTAATAGCACATACTGCATATTCAAGATTTCAGTGAAAATTCAATGTCTGGAAAAGGCAAATTTGATCACAAACAACACTCACCTCATCTCTGAATAGTGTGAGAATCAAATTTTCCTTCAGCACAACCTAAAGGCCATTTTGAAAAAAATAAAAGAAATGTAAGATTAAAAAACACTGTATAAGTGACCAGCAGAGTAAGAATGCCATATTACTAGGAAGAAAATGGATAATTGAAAAGGGCATGAAAAACTGTAGGAGAAGGGAATGGCGCATCTATATAGTCTTATTAAATTCTTTAAATACACTAAAATTCAAAAATTTAAGTTCTTCACGGTAAAACTAAGAGGCAAAGATGTTTGAACCAATAACCAGATCCTGCACGTAATAACATTAGCCAACCACACCAATCCACTTTGGGTGGACTGGTACTACCCATGTGGGTAGAGGGTGAAAGGTCTCGAGTTCGAGACCCACCCTTGCCAAATTATCAACAAAAAAAAAAACTTAGCCAACCACCAACTTTCCGTAAATTGACTAATTCCCATGCATGGAATTCAACCCGTTCACTATGCTAGGACCTGTCCAGTTCAGACTGCAAAAGGCCACACCTCAATAAGGGCTTTTGTCTATCTGCCAGATCCAAACAATTAACAAAAAAGTTACACGTAAATTCTATTCTTTGTCGGAGCTAGTCAATAAACCATGTTGCACTTCCCAGCCAGGTGAATGCCTACAATATTTCAGACAGAATGGGCAAAAACCACATAATACAAAGCTTTTACTCTACAGCTTCTTGAACATATTTTGGGTAATAAACAGAAAAAATTTGGAGTAGGAATCTTCCTAATCCAAGAAATATAGGGTGGGGCCAAGTTCTTATTCATCATAATCCCGTAACAATTAAGAAATTGTTTGATTAATTAAAAAAATTCTGGAGTGAAACATGTACTCTTCAATAAGAAAGTAAAATGTAATGCATTTTTAGCAAAAGACTTCTCATTGCCCTTGTAGAGTTTCATGGGGAAGAAGCTGCATGAAATCTTGGGCAGTTCTAATTTTATCAGACAAAAGTCAACCCCATATCGATTATATCCAGTGACAGCTATGACTTCAATACATCAGACATACCAACCTAAATTGCCATTCTGCTAATTCCACTGGATTTACACCTTCAGGGTGTTCATGTTAAACAGTTCGTGCTAATGTTCTGCACAACACTTCAGTTAATGCCAAATTGGTTAGAAAAACATCACATAAGGATATGTAACTTATCTTTTTCCATATGCTATAAATTCTAAATGTCAATGAGCAGTACCACATTGTAGAAAATAGTTCATCTCACTTAAACTCTCACCCACAGTGCGTATACACTTAACTATTTAAATGCAATAATCTCCACTTATTTATATCAATCGTTCAATGAAAATCGAGGCTAATAATGTGGGACATACCAGAGCAATGTCAATGCTAGTGACACGAAGTAGCTCATCAGGACAAACAAGATATCCAAGTAGCACCCATTCCCTATAAGATGTAACATTTGCTAGGTCTTGGGCCCTCTAAAGTGCAAAAAACAATATAATAGCAATTAGAAATAACAGTTACAATTAACAGAAGTGCTTAAAGTTAATAATGCAAAAGGTAACAATAATTTAGCAGATTAAGAACAATTCATCATAAACTACTCTGAGCAGATTTACCATTGGGTGAGCAGAATTTGTGAGTATATCTGGATATCGAGGATGATATGGACTTAGAAATCCCTCATTTCTGAGCTTCCTTGTATCTGTAGATAGAAATATAATAGGACCCACTGCCTCTAATACCTAGCATTTATAGGGAAACTTCTGAGAATAAATATTGGATCATTTATGGGGAAAAAACTAAAAGAAAGACACCAATTGAATGTCACTAGACAAACTTAAATATCAGAGGCAATGGTTCCATTTAAAATAAGTATGCCAATTAAACATGTAATTTAACGTCATTTAAGCAACCAAACTATGTCAGACATTGGAATAATTTACACAGTTGTTTGCATAATTCTACTTCATGCAAAGTGGATCTCAAACAATAATTTGAGGCAATTAAGTATTAGAAGAGCAATCAAAAACTATTACAACTTATAAGTTATACCTGCTGGTCATCTTGGTCCATATTTGGTGTTAATTCAAAACTGAGGTGGAATTACATAGCCCATCTTTGGATTCAGTACTAATGTGTAAGTGGGCCCACCACTAATGATGGGATATCCCCTTCACTAAGATTGGCTTTTGAAGGATCCACTACACATCTGCCTGTATCAATTAGTCTATTACTTAAATTAACCTTAATTTAAATCTATTGCTTTTAGAGTTCCTTCAGTTGCAAGACAAGACCAGCACATTACATGAACATGCATTTTGACACATTGAAGGATACATGATTAAATGGTTTCACATGTATTCTGTCCCAGTATGGCAGAGTATCCCAAATGAAGGTATGGAATTTCACATTCTTTGCATTTCAGGTACTTAACTGTACAAAATCATTGTTCATAAATCACAAACTCATATACTAGGCGATTCATAATTATACTTCTCTTTTGCTTTTCCAGACTGATTTAAACCAATAGGGTTAAATTATCAAACATAGCAATACTTGAATTCTAAATCATTTTGAATGGAATAATAAAAACAATTACATTCGATCACTTCAGAAAGCACTTTTTAGTCCTAATGGGTTATCCATCGATCACTCTATCAGCATTAAGTGTGAACTAATGATAGATATGAAAGTGCAGTCTATTTTCTTCTGTTGAAAAAAGAATTGCATGCCAAGTTATGTGATACCAAATAATATTAACACTATTTTAGCTTTATATCATCAGAAACAGAAGAGATGAAACTGACCTCTCCGATGCGTGGACTGACAAAATTCAGGTCTTCCTGTAACCCTTTCAATGGTGGATCATATGAATCAATAAACTGAACCAACCTAATAAGCAAACAAAGGGAGAGATAGATTAGTTGTATATCACATGATAAATCTTTCTTTAGATTAAACTGAAACCACCAAGCAAGAAAAAGATAACAAAAACTATATAAAAAATAGATCTTATACAAGTATCAACTCTTCTATTTTCATCACTTTGTAGGATAAAATAGTAGAAATGTGATTCACACTACATCCAATAGGAAGGAAAAGTTTTAGGCCTTGTAGCATCTTATAGAAACATTTTGGCCCCCGGAACACTATCATTTAGTGGTTCAGCTCAACACTTCTTGCTCGATACACAGACTTCCCCCTTATGAAGCAGTCTTACATTCAAATCAGGAGGAGTTGGGACTTGAAACATTGCTTCACTGCACCAAGTATATCATATTGATTCACAAATCTCAACTGTTGTTCTGAAGGTCTTCAAGTCCAAGTAATTTGAGGTTGGTCATGAATTCCATTTTGTTAAATCATAGTGTCATTGGTCTATAACCATCTATAGATAATCTTTAGCTAACACAGAGATCAGATAACCAAAATCCAAAATTGATGTTTAAAAATGTATGTATTGAAGTAGGACAGATTTAAGATAATCTATTTTCCTTAAAATTTGCAAATTAGAAATTGAATCTGAAATTTCAGACCAGAGATATAGTAGAGAAATTACAGAAGGATAGAGATACTCTAAGAACCACCCCTAGAAGCTTAAGAATCACACCTAAGGAGAAGAATATAATTGAATAAACACAATTCTAAGCAAATTTGCAGGAATGTGTAATTCTTTTATTGAATTAAAAAAAACTCCGTAAATAAATCACTACCAGAAAATCTAAACTCAAACTAATCCTATTTTAATTTCTATTAGGAAACCTAAACTAGAAAAATACTAATTCAATGGTAATTAGGAAAACCTAAATCAGTAGACTCCTAAATAAGACTTGAAACGTATGGACTCCTTAACATATATGAACCACTACAGAAATACACTTTACTATTGTAATTGTTGATACTACACAAAAATCTAAATTATTTATATCTTTGAATTTTGTTACCTTGTCTGCTTCATGTGCGCTCAACCTAGAATATAATCATAAAGCAGAAAGTACCAGATATTCCAACTTGCACACCGCTACAAATTATACTTTGACCAATCCCATCCATTAAATTGAAAATTTGGCAGCACTGTTAGATTACCTTTCTCATAGCCTTTATACAAAAACCTAAATCCACTAGAAGCAAACAAAACATTGGCACAATAGAAATATTGAAAGTTGACCACTATGAGAATTCATTCACAGATAAATATGCTAAGAAAACTGTATTAAATTATATAAAGCAGCAACTAGCTTGTTTATCTAATTCATTAATTGAGAATTCCGTATAAATTTGCTTCTCCTTTCGTAGCATAAGGGAAAAGGATACTCATAGAGCAATTTAATTGGCAATATCTCATCTCATGCTGCACCATTATTTTCAAAATGTAAGACTAAAGGACAATGCAAATCCAACAATTCATCATTTTTTTCATAATTAATCGAGCACATAAAGAGGTTGGACCAAGTTTATTACAGATAAGAAATTGAAGAATAGCTAGTTTCACTATAACAGTCTCATCTACACAGAAGCGCATTAATCAATTACATTCCCTACCGATGATAGAAATCACAGTCTCTGTCGTTTCTTGACATGGCATGCAGAAGGTTATACATTTGTAGCATCATTTTTCTCGGGATCTACAAAAGGAAACAAAATTCTATTGTCAACACAAATTCTCAAATATATATATCTGTGTGTGTATGGTACGTATACGTATACATATATGTGTGTCTACATATATATATATATATATATATGCATATATATGTATGTGTGTATGTATTTATGTATGTATGACAAAGAAATGGAAAGATGACTTGCCTTCTCAAAGAATAGGTTAACACGTACGAAGGAACAAAACAGATCCATAAATGCGTGCAAAATAAGTGAGTTCTGATGGGGCTGCAAAATACTGTGTCAAATTATCAGATATACCATGGGCAAAAACAACCATTATGCTCTTGTCCCTCTACGTTAGAAAAGTCAAGCAGTATAAAATAGGTTCAGGGGTCTAAGGGAAAAGGTGTACACAAAGCATCTTTGTGGCCTCCATGGACATCAACATTTATATAGAAGACTAATCAGAAAGTCAAAGTTCCATATATCACATGGCATCTAACGCCAAGTGTTTGGCACCTCAGACCAAGTTGAACAGCAATAATTTGTATAACAAAGAAGCAATGTTAACACTCACCAGCAAGGTAATGACTGTACTACTTAGATCCAGTATAAGTCGTAGAGCTTGTTCTCGAAATGCCATCAAGTCAATAAGCAGCTGGTCCACATGAAGAAACACATTACCAGCTGGACAAACATTTAGTTTTGACGAAATCAAACAGTATCCTTTTCAACATCAGTCCAAATTTAATCCAACTAATGGTTTAAAAGCAAAGTGGCTTCTACATGACATTCGTAGTGTGAAACACGATTGCTAGCAACCAGAAGGGAAAAATAATAAAGATAATGACTATGAGGATCAGCATAAAGGATCATTTAGATTCTCTCATGAAAATGAACTAAAATAAAAGGCATAAAATATCCATGTGCATAATCATTTTGCCATACTACTACGGCAAGGATTTTTTTTTTTTTCTTTTCGTTCGTCATTGGATGATTGATGTCCTCTTGCCTTTCGGTCCTAATATTAGCTTTTGCAAGGATATGGCAAAGGTAACATTCTCTTAAGTATTAAAAAAATCGATATCATCAGTAATAACCCCAATGACTAATTGACTTCAAAGTGCAAGGGACCTGACACTAGGTCTAGAGATAACATCATAGCAGATAACACTATCAACAGCTATTTTCTACTTATCATGTTTGTATCTCATGAATATATAGTTTCTTAATACTTGTCGTTAGACAATGGAAGCATACAGTACTAGTGGACATGCCAATGATTTCAGGCACAAATTAAGGAAACCCATGGACAGACATGCTTCCAGATAAGTTCAAAAAAGAAAAACAAAGAGACATGTTTCCACATTATTCTTGAAAAAAATCTTCTTTCGTAAATTGTTCCCCTTTTCTTTTTCTTGAGAAGTAATGAAGAGTATGCAAAGAAAATTATCTAGAAAGAAAATGCAATCCTAGCAAATTGCCACAAATCATCATCCTAGAAAAATATGAGAAATTTTACCACTGCTAACCATAAATTTACCCACAAAATCTAAGTGAGTTAAATTAAGCTAACAAAATGAATTCTATGTAAAAGTTTCAACTATTCGATATATTAAAACTTTCATTTGGGGACTCACCTAACATCCTCTGTAATTCTTTATTTTGAACATCAACATCCTCTGTAATCGTTTGCTCAAGTACTAAAAAGAATTTTAAAGCTTACAGGGTGTTAACGTGGATCATTGTCTCAGTCAACAATTACACAACAGAATTAGAAAGACAGCTAAAATAAAATAAAGCATTTCAATTTAGCTGTCACCGCCTAGATTAGGATTAATACCTAATTTAATTGAGTTTGTGTGTTGGAGAAGTTAACTATTCAACATAAATCATAATATCTTGATATCTTCTTAACCAAGGGATCGCTTTCTTTTCCATACATGTATAATTATATCTTTGTTATTGTCAAAGATTATCCCAATAATGGCCTCGCACTCTTCCTTAACAATATCTTTGTTATTGCAGCAGTACTGAGGGAAGAACCGTAGAAGTAGATCTGTGTGATGCATGAACACTGTAGCTATTCTTCTCCATAAAGAGCTTTAATTGTCATACCAAAAGTATAGCATATAGGAAGAAAATTTGATGTTTTACCATGATAGAATTTGATGTTTTACCATGATAGAATTGTCATTTATCTTGAAGGGAACAATAAAAAATAACCAAGTTCATTAATCTCCCATCATACTAGGAAATTCCTAGGGCTTAAAAGAATTAGAACTCAAATAGTGAAAAACTAAAATTAAAGCTATGAAGAATCACTTAATTTAGATGAAAAACTAAAATTTAGAAATGATTAATCCTTGTACCATTAAGCTGATAAAAAGCTAGACTTCAATGCCTAGACCACTAAAACCTGTTGATGAAACAAGCCTGTATTGGATACGTGAAACAGAAACGCAAAACCAAAATATAACTTTGAAACAAGCAAAGCCTGAGGAACTAAATGTTAAGCTCAACAGTTAGTTATGCTGCTGTTAGCACTTCAATGTCTGAAATTCATAAGGGTTGCCAAGCAAACAATCTAATTGCTCAAAACATCGTGAACAGTGCAAACAAAGGGTGTGCCGATGAATGAAGATAACAACAATAAGGGAAAATGACTTCGAAAAATAAGAAGATTGATATGTTATAAATATCTTTGTTTGTTAGGAAGGTTATGGATTCGTTATCATTGATAAAACCCCATACCTGGACCCATGGCTCCAAGCTCTGCAGATGAACTTCTGCACTATCATTCAAAGCATCAAAAGCAACCTTATCAACCTGCAACAGTTCCATCCAAGTTCAAGAACCTCTCTATTTGTCTACAAAGCAGACAAGAAAAAACAATTGTTCCAATTATAGACATAGAAAAGAGAAATTCTTACACGTTCAAGTTGCAATTTGCTAAAATGATCAGGAAACTTTTTCGAAAGCAATAAGCAAATCCTTGGATAGTTAGGGAATATGCCTGCTTTCCAAAATGCTTCTGAAAAAACATGACCAACTGGATCTGGATAGTCCAGAATTTGATTTAACCTATACATTTTGGCCATGAGGCCTTCAGCTACTTCAGTAAGCTGCACCACCCACTGCAAGTTTAAACCCTTATGAGAGCCACCTGAATTTTGAACCTGCCCATCAGAACCCCTATTCCTAGAAGTCCTGAATGTCGTCAGAGAGATCATATCTGGACCCAAGTACTCAGTCCATCTTGATGGACCCTCCCACTCCCTCGATCTTGCACCAGAAGGAGGCGATAGGGATGGATCATGGACAGAAAAATCTTGCCGTGGCCTTGCCATTAATTAATTAATCAGCCCACTTGGAAATTCTGCAAGTTACATTTACATAAGAATCATCCTTCCACAAAGTTAAGATTCAAGCATTTAAATCTGAAAAGGTATTTTCTCATTACACATTATATTTCTCATCCCTTACTTCTCAAGCTAAAACTGGTGATATGGTTCTTTCAAATTACATTGTATTTTCATATTCCGTAGTTAGTCTCAGCCAGGAAAAATAGCATTAAAAAACATTGCATATTCATTGTCCACAGAGTACTCAATTTAATTTTTACCTAAGTGTTCATAATGCATAAAGATTTCTCCTTTTACAAGAGAGAGAAAAACACTAAACAAGAAATCAATCACATACATAGCGATTAAAGCAATCAAATTCACCAAAAATAAAACGCCATCATAATTAACATACTTAATTAGCCCATAAACAAATTTACAAAAAAAATTCTAAGAAAACCTAAAAAAACAGACCAAAAATGAACAGCATTTCCAAGTAGAAAATGTGTGAAATGAAGGTAATATAATCAAGAAAATATTTAAAGAAAAGGAATGGTGATAGAGCTTTAGAAAAATCAGAGAGAAATTTTAAGTACC
>CANYLF013460498.1:0-13612 GCA_948193215.1 Bocquillonia castaneifolia
GTGGATAATGAACATTTTGTGCATTTGGTTTGCAAACTATATATGTATGTAATTGGTTTTGAGTTGGTAATTGACAAGTATGATTAAATATATGTGTAATGAACTATTTGATTGTATAAAGGTATATTTTTATGTATATATGAGAGTTTATCTTGCGTATAAGATGTATGTGGGTTTTATGTGATTGGTATGTGGTTTTCTAGAGGGTTTTGACCAAGTTTTAGCTGAAAAGTCATAGTTTCTCGGACCTCAAAGTCGCGCCCGCGACTATGGAAATCGCGCCCACAATTTCAAAGACAGAAAACCCTAAACTCTCTGTTTCTTAGGTCGCGCCTGTGATTTTGAATGTCGCACCCACGAGATTGTGTCCAGGAAGTCTGTATTCTCAGTTTAGAAATCACGCCCGCGATTCCAGTTCTAAGTTTATAAGGTTTCTGTTTCTTCGATCGAGCCCGCGATCTTGGCTGGTCACGCTCACAACCTAGTGTTTTGTCTTGTTTGAGTTGTGGTGTTACACGAAGAATGGGTAAGTCCGATTCCAGAATCTTCTGAGGTCAATGTGTCTTTGTATTCTTAAGGGAATCGAGATATACACCAATAAGAAATTCCCGACGCCGGTTCGGGTGGCAACTCCATTATTAGCTTCTTTCGCTAAACATGTAGTGCCGCAGTTGCTAGTCAAACTTAGACCACTGAATAACCCTCTTTGTCCATAGTTGGCGACTCCAATGGGGACGACAGACTTATGATTCATGTGATTCAAGCTACTTATTATCATTATATCATACTCTAGTTTCCTTGCATTCATTCTTGCATTAAAACACCCTACCTCTCGAGTACCATTAGTCAAGCCACCTATGATTTATGAATTTACTTCATAGGGGGGCAGAATCAGTGACTACCATTCATTATGGAATGAAGATCCTAATATCGCTCCACCTTTTAAAAGGGAAGATGGTTAATGGGAGTTCACTCACTTTGGGAACCTCTTTTAGCTAAACCGGTTAAAGCCATATAATGACCCTAGCAACTTCCACTAGAACTTACGTGCTTATATGATGCCATGAAGCCATTATAATGCCCGAGTCTAGTGTTGTTATTTTAAATCAAACCCTACTTGCTACTCGTGTAATGGGGATATCGAAGTACTGGTCTAATTGTACCTAACTAATGCTACGATGGCACTAGAACATAGGGAACACTTAGGATTTGAGAAGAGTAACCTTGATTACTACCATTGGGAAAAGGATGTTAGTGTGTTAGTTTAATTATACCTGACTAATGCTAAAACAGCCCTGGAACATAGGGAGCATTAAGGAAATTCATTAAAATAAAGACATAGGATAAGGTTATAGTGACGACTTATTGTTTGGTTTGGATTTTGAGAGTTTTTATGCTAATATGCATATTATGTCGGCAAAAGCATCCCTTATTGATGCGACGGCCCAAACCCATTTCCTAGGAACCTTGACTTGCCAAACAAACACGAGTGTAAGAGTAATAAGGTTGGAAGCCCTACCACTTGGTAGTACATGTGCTTGACTAATGTTTACTACTTGTGTTCCCTTGTTCTTTGCATTCATGCATACATGCATTCATACATCTATTGCATACACAGCATAGCACGCTAACCCCTTGTTTTAAAGCAACATAAACCCTCCTAGGAATGTCCTAAACAATCAACACTTCTAAGCTCAGGAATCTGATCCAAACTGAGGTCTGAAAGGCCCTGCAAGAAGAAAGATGAAAGAAGGATGTGATGACTCCACCATTACTTCGGGATTCACTACCACCTGACTTTGAGATGCCCACCATGGAAAGGTGCAATGGTACTATGGACCCAAGACTCTACATCATGCAATTTGATTTCATCTTAGAGGCAATGCTCCTTACCCCGGCCCATATGTTGAGGGTGTTTCCCTTGTCCTTAAAAGGAATTGCCTTGGTAGGGTATCAAGGAATACCTTTTCATGTTCATAATAATGCAAAGCAGCTCAGGGACAATTTTAGGGATTTCTTCTTTTAAAAAATAGGGGAAGTGGTTCCTCCAATCCCACAAGATGTCCCAATCATTGATATGACTAGGTCCCCGTCAGAGAATTTTAATTACTTATATAAGAAGATGCTACTCATCCCCATGGTCACAAATCATTCTACCTCACAATTCAACAAGGGCCTAATGTATGGAAATACTACAAATATTGTATTTGTTTAAGGCATGATGCTGATCACTGTGGTGTACTGAGAGAACTCCTAGATGTTATCATCACCAGATATAAGTTGGAAGAAAAGGAGCCCGGGAAGTTCTATAGACCAAAAACTTCAAAGAGAAGGGAAATTCCTAGAGATGATCTATTTCAAGGAAGCTGGAGGGGCTCGGCGCCAGATTTGTTTGATAGGATGCTCACTAGAGGACTGATTTCACAAAGCGAGCACATCGGACCACTCCCCGACATGGACATTTTATACTGCCAATATCACCGTTATAATGGACATTATCTGGAAGAATGCCTAGCCTTTGTCTTTAAATTCCAAAAACTGGTGTAACAAGGAATAATCATCAATTTTGGTCAGGGAATGTAGGGCTTTGTTGATTAATGGATTTTAATGAATGAAGGCCTATTTGGAGATTTTACAGCCTTGGAGTTCACGGATGATGAGAACGGCTGGATGAGGGATTATCTAATCTAGCACCATGCTGATGAGATGCCAGCCCTGCTTTGGTTCATGGAGGAACAACAAGAGAAAGAGTGAAAAAAAGTATCACAAGCCAAAAGATATAAAAATTTGAAGTTCCACCCAAGGGCGAGGGTTGACACCTAATATTTGGATGCCGAAATTAGGAAGCAGCTCGGAGGTCCTAATGATGATTACTTATGATCAAAAGACATGAATCGAGTGATAATTGCTCTTGTTTGATCACGTACACATTTTTTAAATTATTTTCGAACTTGAAAAGCATGTTTTGAGCCAGACTAGCTGTTTTGACTTAGAAGCGTGCATTTTTCAGACGGTTTTTATTATACATTTTCACACAAGAATCAAAATGGCCTAAAAATCGAATCTATAGTAGATTGGGTCATTTTTCACATTTTTGTCTCTAAGGATGTTCTTACTTGAAAACCCAATGCTTAATGAATGCTTAATGATTGATTATGAGTGAGTGTTTGATTCGATAGAGCTTTGGTACGTAAGAATTCTGCACCCCCCCTTTAAGGAGATTTGAGCGTGCCTTTTATAGGCAGAGGCTTGTGTGCGTAGCTTGACAATCAAGCTGTGATTTAAACTCAACAGTGTGTTTATCTCAATTAAACTCAATCTAAAATGAATCTAGTCCCAATTTAAGGCTGTAGGGGAGTCATACTTACTGTGAATATGATATTTGTCAATGGTTTATAGATGATGCACATAAGTTTGAATTGATAGAGATGATGATCTCTAATCAAGATAAGATGAGCTTAAAATCATGATAATGATGACTAAAAACAAATCTTAACATTATCTTATCACTCTTATCAATCCAAATTTGAATTTCAAGATAGAACATATCGAAAAACATTTGAAAATTCAAATTTTCTGCGACTTTCGAGGTAGTGGTGTTTGTGACCCAACACCATTGTGTGGAGTGGCGTTTGGGCTTAACACCACTCCCATAACCCAAATGCAACTCCTTGTAACCACAATAAAGCATTGTTCATAGCTGCTGAGGTGAATGGCAAAAGAACCTCATGTGTGATGGTGGATGATGGCTCCTCTGTTAATGTGTATTCGTCTAAGCTCCTTTCTAAGATGGGCATAGCTAAGGAAGATTTTAAGCCTTCAGACTTGGTCATCCAAGCATATGCTGATTCCAAAAGGGTAATCGAGGAAAGTTTCACTACAAAAGTCAAGACCGACCCCATTGTTTCAGTTGTGGACTTCGCTGTCCTAGACATTCCCATGACCTTTGCTATTCTCCTTAGGCAGCCTTGGTTCCATGCTTTGGGAGGAGTGCCCTCCACAGTCCACCAAAAGATCAAGTTCCCTTACCAAGATGATATCTTTGCTATAGCAGCTGAACCAGCCACATCTGTTGCAGTCCTGAAAGCAACTCCTCATGGGGTTATAGCACCCATAGGATTCCAGATCATGCGCATCTTTGATGAATGTAACAACCCTACAGTCAATCAGATGATGAAGAAGATGGATTACCTACCTACATTAGGGTTGGGAAAGGACCAGCAAGGGATCACCCAGTTTACTGACTTCAAGGGCTGGCCTGTCAAAAGTCTAGTTCCTTCGCGAATGAAGTTCAGAATCAACAAGGATTCATAGAACGGAATGTGAAAAGCATGACGAGAAGAAGAAAAGAGAGATGTTAGAAGGGGGTAAATTAATCGGTGCCACAGATGACCAAGAGGAGAGGAGCTGATCAAGAAAGGCAAAGCTCTACAAGATTACTTTATTCTAGAAAGTGGTGCTCTTTACCAAGGGAAGGCTGAACCAATTGACATTGGGGAGATCCATGTTCGAGGATTTGAGATTTTTAAGAATCTATTAGATATACATGCCATGGAGAATATGCTGCTCGAGGGAATCCAAGAGCTGAAGATCAAGGAGCTGATCGACCTTAAAGATGCTGCCCAGAATGTTGATGCTATTTCAGAAATATATGAGTTCATAGAGAGCTCTATAGTCAGTTTGTTTTATGAAGAGTTTGATATTGATGTAATAACGTCCGATCTATTTGAGGATGATTCTGTTTTTATTTCCAAGGTCAATGATATGAGCACCAATTTTGCTTATTTGTGTGATATTTTACCTAATGGCATTGTGCATTACATAGATCATTCCATAAGCATTCTTGACATTAATTTTGTGCATACTCATTTTATTAACATTGGCACAAAAGAACAACCAAAGGAAATAGAATTTGCATATGATATTACTGCTAATAAGAGAGAAAAATTTGAAAAAATATTAAATAAAAGAAAAGGAGTATTTGCATGGACATGCGATGACATGCTAGATATAGACAGAAGCATCATTGAACATCACATACCAACATATCCCAGCAAGAAGCCGGATAAGTAGAAGCTATAATGACTTAAACCAGAATGGGCCAAGCTCATCAAGGAAGAAGTAGAAAAGCAAATCAAGGCCAGATTCTTGGAAATTGTTAACTATCTAGAATGGCTAGCCAACATTATCCCAGTACCCAAGAAAGATGGAAGGGTGAGAATGTGTGCAGACTACCAAGATCTGAATAAGGCATCACTGAAAGACGACTTTCCTCTGACACATATTGATGTGTTAGTTGACAATGCAACTGCAAGTGCCATGTACTCCTTCATCGATGGGTTCATCAACTATAATCATATCATAATGGCACTCATAGACAAGATCAAGACGGCCTTCATCACTAAGTGGGGGATTTAATGTTACAAAGTCATGCCATTCAAACTCAAGAACACGGGGGCAACCTATCAAAGAATGGCCATTACTCTATTTCATTATATGATGCATAAGGGAGATTGAAGTCTGTGTGGATGATATGATGGTCAAGTCAGCAACTTGAGAAAGCCACTTTGATGCACTAGACTGGTTCTTAGCACAGGTTGAGAAGTACAATCTAAGACTCAATCCAAAGAAGTGTATATTTGGGGTAACCTCAAGAAAGCTCCTCGGACACATTATAAGTCAGAAAGGAATTGAAGTGGATCCTGACAAGATCAAAGCCATTTAAGAGATGCCAACTCCAAAAACTAAGAAAGAAGTTAGAGGTTTCTTGGGAAAGATTCAGTACATCAGGAGGTTTATCTCCAGATTAACCTCAATCTGTGAGCCTATCTTCAAGCTACTCAAGCTACTCAAGAAGAATCAGAAGCTGAAATGGGATGAATAATGCCGACAAGCATTTGACATGATTAAGCAATACTTGATAAGTCCACCTATTCTTCAACCCTAAAGGGTAGGGAAACCATTAATATTGTACTTAGCCTTGGAGGATGATGCCATTGGAGCAATGATTGCTCAGGGAGATAAGAATGGAGTAGAACATGTTGTTTACTACCTTAGTAGGAAGCTGTTGTCATATGAGGCTAAATACGACATTGTTCAGAAAACCTGCTTAGCGATCATTTGGACGACACCAAAGTTAAGGCACTACTATCAATCATATTAGGTTTAAGCTGTGGCAAAAGTTAATCCTCTATGCTACTTGTACGAAGCACCTATACTTAGAAGAAAGCTTGCCAAATGGTCGGTGTTGTTAACAGAATTTGACATACAATAAATGACCAAGAAACCATTAAAGAAAGAGCAGTTGTAGAGTTTGTAGCTCTAAGTCTATTAGAAGGACAGGAAACATGGGAGTATGAGTTCCCATGTGAGTCTCTCAACCTGATAGAGGCAAATGGCTGAAAGTTGTACTTTGATGGAGCAGTGAACCACAAAGGAGCCGGAGAGGGGGTAATCTTGATCACACCAGAAGAAGATAGCACCTTTTAGCCAAGAAGCCGAACTTCAAGGTGACCAACAACATGGTAGAGTATGAGGCGTGTATATTTGGTCTAAAGGAAACAATAACAGCGGGAGCAAAGAATCTTACTATTTATGGGGATTCAATGCTCATCATCAATCAAGCCTTAAAGAATTAGGAAGTTAAAGATGATAAATTGAAGCCTTATGTAAAGAACATTCAGATGCTCACATTGAGTGTTTCTAATTGTACATTTGCACATTTTCCAAGAGAGGAAAATCAGATGGCTGATGCACTTACAACACTATCATCAATGTGGGATAACCCAAGAAATGTGTCTATGAAACCTCTAGTGATGAGTGAGCTAGAGCTCCTTGCTACCAAGGTGAACGAATGATGACTATGAATGGACCAAAGGAGAAACCATGGTTCTATGAGATCCTGAGATTCCTGGAAAAGAGGGAGTACCCAGAAGGAGTAAAACGGGAGGCAGAAATACGCCCTGAGAATCACCTCGATGAACTATACTTACCATGAGGGGATACTATGCAGATGAGCTTTGAACGGAGTGTTACTTAGATGCCTTGACCAATATGAAGTAGAAGATGTCATGAAAGAGATCCATGCAGGATTATGTGGACCTCACATGAGTGGTCACACTTTGGTAAAGAAGATAGTCTGACAAGGGTACTACTTAGACAAGATGGATAGAGACTGCATCAAGCTGGTCAAAAAGTGCCACGAGTGTCAGTTGCATGGAAATCAGATCCACCTGCTACCAACAGATTTCATAATTTGGCATTTTCAGCTCGGGGGATAGACATCATTAGAGAGATAAGGCCGACAGCTTTTAACGGGCACAAATACATCATAGTGGCTATCGAATACTTTTCTCGATATGTAGAAGTAGTTTCACCCCCTATATTCACAGAAAAGAACATAGTTGATTTCATTAACAAGAAGCTCATCAACAGATTTGGAAAGCCATATCACATCATCTCAGATAACGGCGTATAGTTCCAGGTAAAGACAGCAGACCTGCTAGAAGAAGAAGGTGTTGGCCCTAAGGACCTCAATGCTCTTATTATGATTTTAATGATACAAAACATTGTGTAATACTAATATTTTTTCTAAGTACTTTTCTAGGTGATTGATGCAATGCAAGCATATATGAGTTTGTGATGAAGATTATTGAAGTAATGGAAAATGTATGAAGTTTATAAGAGATGTTAAAGCTCCTAGGATAATGAAATTCTTGAGTGTGATGGTGAAGAATATTCATGAATTTTGATGAATGCTTATGTGCTTGGATAGGTTCAAGTGTTATCCTAAGAAAACACTTGGGTTAAGGGACTAGCTTAAGCTTATATGTAAACATTAGTTTAGGTGGATAGGTTTAAGTGTGAACCTAATGAAAACACTTAGAAAAAGGTGAGAGCTTGGAGTTTAGAACCTTAGGATGTGATTTGGAGAGTTTGATAATGGTTAAGGTTGATTGAAGAATCAAGCTTTTATGAAATCCAAAGAAGCCAATTGTGGGACTACACACTAAGCCAATTTTTGGAGTAGCTTTCGGCACATCTATTGAAATGATATATAGTTGAATTATATATGGATGGAAAGCTATGGATGTCTACTTTCAATATCAAAAAGGGGAATTCAATTTGGAACATTATTTTGGGAGTTATAGATTTTTAAGTGAATTATGCTCAAGATTGAATGCTGAAGACTATACAAATAGGTCATGTTCAAAATGACACCAAAACTTATACATAAGGAATTTTGATAGGAAATTTTATGGTATTGTATCCCTTGAAGTCTAGTTTCATATGGATTTTGAATTACATCAAAAAGAGGTCTAGATTGGGAGAAATGACTATTGGAGTGAGTGGTATTCAGAATATCAAAGCACCAAAATGTCTTGATTTTTTAGGGCATGAAGATGGCCGAACTGAAAAATTTTGTGGGACACAAAATTGTAGTGAACGTCCTAAAGAGTCTACCATAAAAATTTCAAAGCATTTAGAGCTTCCTATAAAACGTTATGAGTCTCGAAAATCACGATCATGACCTGAAATTCGCAACCGCGACTAGAGTTCCAGAAAGTTTGAAGAATTCTGAATGTTATGTCGCGGGCACGACCAAGGCAACTCATGGGCTTGACCAGGACCCTAGACAGCCTAAACGGTCATATTTTTAAGTAGCCATTGGAGATTTGAAGTTCGCCCCCGCAACCTGCACTTCACGGGTGCGACCAGGACTTTGACATACCTCAAAAACAGTCCCAAAAAGTGTATGTTTTGATGGGCAAGTGTGGGCAACGGTCATGTGTCTTCATGAGCCTATAAATACCCATCAAAATGAGTATTTTGAAGGAACAACCACCTTCATAATGCTCTCATAACATCATTCAAACATTGAATTAATTTCTTTGTAATTTTTGCATATTTTGGTTGTGTGTGGGTAGTTAGATCTCTAGAGCTTTTGTTTCTTAAGTTGAGTGATCTTTCTACCTTGTACAAGTGTCAATCTTTGTAAGGATTGGGAACACTTGGGTTGGGTTTGGTGTTAGCCTTAGTATTCACTAAGTTGTGAGTTAGCTTATCAAAACTCTCTTGTAAAGGTTTGGTGTTATCCTTGTAAACACTAGGTTTGGTGTAACCCTTAGTAAACACTAGGTTTGAAGAGAGACTTAGAAATTCTCTTTGTAAAGGTTGAAGATAGCCTTAGAAATCTTCATTGTAAAGGTTGGAGATAGCCTTAGAAATCTCTATTGTAAAGGTCGTGAGATAGCCTTTGAAATCTCATATTGTAAAGGTTGGAGATTGCCTTGTAAATCTCCTTGTAATCCATTTATGATAGTGGAACCCCAAATTGTGTATTTGGGAGAGTGGATGTAGGACAAGTTGGGTCCGAACCACTATAAATCTTTTGTGTTCATCTTCATCTCTCTAATCCACTCTTGAATCAATTTTTTATTTTCTATTCCTTACCAATTCACCCCTCCTCTTAGGTTCAACAGAAGGGATCGAGCATCATAAATCCTCTCCCTACTACCTTAAGCCAATGGTGCAGTGGAAGCAGTCAACAAGATGATCAAGAAGATTCTGGCCAAGATGTTGAAAAGTTATAAAGATTGGGCAGACAAGCTACCTTACGCTCTCGTGGTTACTATACAACTGTGAGGAGTGCTATAGGAGAAACCCCCAACTCTTTGGTATTTGGAGGTGAAGTAGTAATGCTAATTGAAGCTCAGATTCGATCACTAAGAGTGGTGCTAGAAGTAAAAATTCCTGAGGCATAATGGGCTGAAGCAAGATACAAACAACTATTGTCCTTAAAGGAAAGAAACAAGAAGGCTCTCCATCACACTCAAGTGTATCAGTAAAGGATAGCTAGATCTTTGAACAAACGGGTTAGAGTTAGGCCAATCAAAAAAGGAGATTGGGTGTTAAAGCAAGCTAGGCCTATTCTATTTGATCCAAGAGGGAAGTTCAAGCCCAATTGGGAAGGCCTATATCTAGTTAAGAACATTCTATCGAAAGGTGCTATGAAGATTTGGAAGGGAATGAGTTCAGAGAACCCATCAACCTGGATCATCTCAAGAAATACTACCTTTAAATAAAAAAAATAAACAAAAAAATAATCCTATTGAGTTAAAAACCCGTTTGGGCGGCACATGCAAAATAAAGGAGCCCGCTAGAGTGAAAACCTCAAAAAGAGGCATTCTAGGCAAAAATTAGGGCAAAGCCTGCTAGGGTGAAAACCTCAAAAAGAGGTAGTCTAGGCAAAAATAAAAGTTGACAGAAGAAAGTAAGATAGCAGTAATATCAAATGTAAATGTTAAAATACACTTATTGTGCTCATATTAATAAAATAAATTTTGCAAAAAGAAAACTATCAAACCTACTTATGATATCTGATTCTATATTTGCATAACTAAAAAGGTAAAACATTGCATGAATAAAGTAAATAGGCTATGAGACCTAATTCTTCTTAATTGTTTTGTTCCACTTGATGTTTTATAATGCTGGCATCCGGTCCCATTCTTGCATTCTCTCTAGCTCTCTTTGCATGCTTTCTATTACTTTCTTTATACAACACAGCACCTCTACCTCCATCATCAGATAGCTCCACCTGTGTATCAAGCCAATTTTGCTAGGGAACTCATTGCCATGAAGGAAACCAATACTTGCATTATTGGCTATTCAATTTCAGAAAGTCTCTTTCTTTCTTTCCCTTTCTTTTTGTTTGTTAGTATATGAAAAATTAATGTCACATGCGACCATTGAAAACATATTGATAGTTACTGCATATCCAATATACAAATGATTCACGACTCTCAAATATTCTACCCAACATAAAAATGATGAAAACTTCTTAACCAAACATGCAATGTAAAACTTTATTAAACCAAAAATATTAAATTGTGATAAAAGTATTTTGGGGCAAGATATACATAAATTAAGTAGCTAGGATTTAAACTAATATATGGTGCTAATTTGACGTACATAGTTGGGTGAATATAATAGAGTACCATACAAACCAGTAATTTAATTTATTTTTTTTAAAATATGCTTAATTAAATCCCTATGAACATGGAAAAAATTTCCTTTTATTTTGTTGAGATCAAACTTACAATCAATTAATGAAACATTTACGTGATACAAATACAATGTTGATCTATTCCCTTTTATGTCCTTCTCTTGTGTTTAACATACTGTTTTCTTGAGAATTTAAGTGGGTTTCTTTTTTTCATATTCATAGCTGATTTTCACATGTTTAAAGACTAGAGTACAAATATAATGTTGATCTATTCTCTATATGTCCTCTGTTTATTTTTCCTTTTTATAACTAGAAAAATTTGTGATGACTAAATAAATGAACAGAAACAACATTTTAAAGACTAGAGTACAAACATATTCTAATTCAACCCTCTATGGTTACCTTTCTTCCCATTTTTTTCCCGTTAGATGTTGCCTATAGTGGTATCTCCGTGGTTGCCTTTAAATACCATATGTATGAATAATTCTTAGTGTCACTATCACTAACAATAGTTCTAGGCATACCATGTAAATGCACTAACAATAGTTCTAGGCATACTATGTAAATTCACAATCTCCCTAAAGAATAATTTAGCAATGTGTTGTGCATCATCGGTCTTCCTACATGCAATAAAATGTGACATCTTTGAAAACCTATCAACAACAATAAAAATGCTATCATGCCCACGCCTAGACCTTGGTAAACCAAGCACAAAATCCATAGATATATCAATCCAAGGAGAACTAGGCATGGGTAATGGCATATACAAACCATGAGGTTGTAACTTAGACTTTGCTTATTTGCATACAATACACCTTTCACAAAATCGAACTACATCCTTTTTCATGTTAGGCCAATAAAAATGCTCATGCAAAACATCTAATGTCTTTTGAACACCAAAGTGTCCCATCAAACCACCCTTATGTGATTCTTTCACCAAAAGCTTAAGCATAGAGCAATTAGGTATACACAAACATTTTTTTTTTAAAGAAAACCATCATGCCTATAAAACTTATCAAAAGCACATTGTTCACATGCATCAAAAATAGAACCAAAGTTAGTATCATTCGCATACAATTCTTTCATAAACTCAAAACCAAGCAACTTTGTTTCTAAAGAAGCAAGTAAGAACACCTTTTAGATAATGCATCAGCCACTGCATTTTCTTTACCTTGATTGTACTTAATGACATAAGGAAATGCCTCAATAAACTCACTCCACTTCGCATGGCACCTATTCAACTTGTTTTGACCTTTCAAATGCTTCAAGGACTCATGATTGGTATGAATCACAAACTCCTGTGGCAACAAATAATGGCTCCACACATCTAAAGATCTAACAAGCGCATAGAGTTCCTTGTCATAAGTTGGATACCTCAAGCTCACACCCTTGAGATTTTCACTAAAATAGGCGATTGGCTTCCCATCTTGCATAAGGACAGCTCCAATACCTATACCAAAAGCAACACAATCAATCTCAAAAGTCTTAGAAAAATCAGGTAAAGAAAGAATAGGAGATGAAGTTAGTTTATCCTTTAGCATATTAAATGCTCTTTCTTGGCTTTCACCCCAATCAAACTTCACATCTTTCTTGACAAGCTTATTCAAGGGCGCGGCAATGATGCTAAAGTCACTCACAAAGCATCTATAAAAACTTGCAAGTCCATGAAAGCTCCTAACTTTACTTGTATTCTTTGGTTTAGGCCAATCCTTGATAGTCTTTACCTTTTCCTCATCGACTTCAATTCATTTTGCACTAATAACAAAACCAAGAAACACAAGCTTGATCGTGCAAAAATCACACTTCTTAAGGTTATCAAATAATGAATTCTCACGCAAATCAATAAGCACTAAACGTACATGTTCAACATGATCATCCAAACACTTGCTAAAAATTAGAATATCATCGAAATAAACCACAACAAATTTGCCTATATAAGCACGCAAAACATGATTCATAAGTCTCATAAAAGTGCTAGGTGCATTAGTTAAACCAAAACGCATAACCAACCATTCATACAAGCCAAACTTTGTTTTAAATGCGGTTTTCCATTCATCACCAATTCTCATGCGTATTTGATGATAACCACTTTTCAAATCAATCTTAGTAAAGATTACACTACCATGCAACTCATCAATCATATCATCTAACCTAGGAATAGGATGACGATACTTAATAGTTATCTTATTAATAGCACAGCAATCAACACACATATGCCAAGAACCATCTTTCTTAGGAACTAATAAAACAGGAACAGCACAAGGACTAAGACTTTCCCTTACATAACCTTTGCTCAAAAGCTCCTCTACTTGGCATTGTAACTCCTTTGTTTCCTCGAGATTGACTTGATAGGCTGGTCTATTTGGAATGGTAGAACCAGGAATAAAGTCAATTTGATGCTCTATGCCCTTAAGTTACGGTAATCCACTTAGCAACTCATCGGGAAACACATCTTCAAATTCCTGTAAGAGACTAACAAACACACTAGGAAGAGAAGGGTCAAGTTCGTTAGTATTAAACAAATTTTCCTTGTACATAAGCACAAGTACTTGCTTGTTAGAACACAAAGCTTTCCTCACATCTCTATCTCTCACAAGAAAACTCACT
>CANYLF013460769.1:0-11213 GCA_948193215.1 Bocquillonia castaneifolia
ATCTAGAGCTTCTCATAGGATAATGAAATCTACATTTTCTGGAATTAATAATCAAAATCAGTCAATATGTAGCTTTCTCATTTTCTATGTCTTGGACCAAAAGTTAGCAAAATGTCTTGCAATGTCTCCATGTGACCCTAACACCTTCAAATAACTTACAAAAGCTCTCAAAACCATTTATTTTTGGAGAAAACTTGAAAATTATTAGAGACACAAAAAGCATATAAAATATGTGCAAGATCAATGCAAATATCCTCAAGTTAAGCAAACAATTTCCCTAATTGAACCCTATTTTTCCTTTGCAATATACATTGCATCAAGAAGTTCATCTCTTTTCTACCTGATCATAAGCTACCTTCTCCTAAATATATGAAGGGGAGAACTACTATAAATACCATGATACCTGGAACCATGCTACTGCGGCCTGCTGGGCCTTCAGGAATATTATCCAGGACAGGATCAACAAAGGAGATTTAAAGTTTCCAGACAAAAAGGAGACCATGTTGATCGATGAAAATCCATTCCACCTCCAATAGTTAAAGTCCGTGCTGCAGAACTAGCCTAGTCAAACCTTAGGCTTCTCCTAGCCATTAAGGAGAAACTAAAAGTGAAAGACAGGGACATTACAAGGCTGAAGGAAGAAGTTTATCGACAGAGAACCAGTGAAAAACACAACTCAAAGGTGTGGATTTCTAAACCTATTGTGGTTGAAACCAATGTAGTAAATAACGTGGGTCCAAAGGGAAGAAAAGACTTGGAGAGGCTAAAGGGCAGAGACCTATGTACCGGCCTAGTCAGTATAAGCAGGTCGAGACCAGGTAGAAAGCGTTACAAGGGAGGAAGGAGCAATAGAGGTCACCGGTTGTTAGGACTCAACCTCATTTTGTGACCCCACCTCAAGATCCACCTTATAGAGGTTGGAAAAATTTTAGGGACCCAAAGTTTCCTCAATAGCTCACCAGGACTAAGAGGAGGAGACTCCAAAGGCAAAAATCTTATAGAAGAAGGTGTTCCATGGAGAGTGATGAGTAGTGGGAGGAAGGCTTATTGGGGGAGCCATCAGGGAAATTTAACTACAGAGTCAGGTACCCTAAAGCTCTGCCAAGAGAAAGCAGTTGAGGAAAACCTCAACCTAACAACTAGGGAGGATATACATTCCCAAACCCAATACCCCAAAAGTAGGTTACTAATAGTGTGGTGTCTAATGAACCACAGCCTGAGCAGAATTCAAGAGAAGTACAGTCATGTAGTTCTAGTTTTGGGCATAGTTCCAAGTTTGAGAGGAAGGCTTTAGACAACGTATCAGATGACTCAGATTTAGACTCTGATAAGGAGAGGAGATACACATTGATAGGTGAGGTAGTTATTTATATCCCTTGTGCCACTTCAATTTTGACTTTGCCTATAAATTTTCAAGGACCCATCGAGATTTGAGATAAAGCAGGTCTTGAAGAAAATAGGTGTGTTGAAGAAGAACTGGGGCAGGTCCTTATCCAAGTGACCATTCAAAACACTAGTCCTAGCAGTCCAAAGAGAGTGGTCTTTGATAAGCTGACAGAACCCATGATAAAACACATCAAGCCTTTGTATATCAAAGCTTATTTGAATGGCAGGTCCACTTCTCGGGTGTTGATAGACAATGGGTCTAATGTTAACATTATGCATGTAAGAATGATGGCGGATCTAGGGAAAATGGTGTCAGTCCTAGCCTTTATTGAAGAATTAATAAAGACCATAAGGGTTTTCCCTGTGGAGCTAACTGTGGGGACCCAAAAATCACTTACATTAGTGGATAGTTGGAAAAACCACTAAAAGGCAGGCTCGTCTCTTTGTTGAAAGAGAACGAGGGCTGTTTTGCATGGAACTATACTGAGATGATAGGTCTGAGCAGGAAATTGGTGGAACACAGGCTACCATTAAGTCTGAGTTCAAACCATACCACCAACCACCACATCGAATGTCCAAATAATTAAAGTTGAAAGTCAAAGAGATTGAGAAATTATGCAAGGCATATTTCATTAGGCCAGCTAAGTATGCAAATTGGCTGGCCAATGTGGTTCCTATGATTAAAAAAAATGGGAAACTAAAGGTGTGTGTGGATTTTAGGGACCTAAATGAAGCCACTCCTAAAGATATCTATACCATGCTCATAGCAGATACATTGGTAGGCTGAGTGGAAAACCATGTTATGGATTTTTTTTTGAAGGTATAATCAAATATACATTACTGAGGAAGACATCCCTAAAACTACTTTTAGGTCCTGGGTCCATTGGAGTTTTTGAATGGGTGCTCATGCCATTTGGACTATGCAATGCAGGAGCTACCTATCAGAGGGCAATGAATGCAATTTTCCACTATCTGCTGGGAAAAACAATGGAGGTCTACATCAATGACATTGTAGTGAAGTACAAACTAGCCAGGGAGAATATAGACCACTTAAAAGAAGCCTTTTAGGGGATGAGGAACCATAAACTGAAACTCAAACCCTTAAAGTGTGCATTTGGGGTTAAAGCACGAAACTTCCTTAGGTTTCTGGTGCTTCAAAGAGGAGGGTGAATTGGTACATAATTAAAAATTTTAGAGGATTAAATAAAGAGTTTAGATGAAGTAGAATGTACACAAAGAAGGTTTATAGTGGTTCGGACCCAACTTGTCCTACATCCACTCTCCCAAAGACCTCTTTAGAGTTCCACTAAACCACAATTGCTATACAAGGTATTTCAAGGCTATCCCAAACCTTTATAATGAAGATTTCAATAGGTTATCTTCAACCTTCACAAGAGAGTTTTCTAATGGCTAACTCAAAACCAACCCTAGTGTTTCCCTAACTCACAAAGAATTGACACTAGTACAAGGAGAACTAATTCACTCAACCCAATTAACAAGTGCTCTAGAGTTCTAGCTATCCAAGCCAAACAAAGAATTAATTATAAAGGATGAGTAATAAATTTGCAAGAGTTTGGCTATCAAAGAATTAATGTCCTTTTTTTAGGGACATTTATGAAGAGTATTTATAGCCAAAATATCGAAAACTAGCTATTGGATACAAGTCCATACTTGTCTCTAATGTCTAGTTACTTTTGCATTTAATGTACTGAAAACTGTCAGATCATGGGCACGGTTCCTATGGTCGCGGGCACAGGATTTATAAAGCTATCCAACGGCTAGTTTCTTCCCAGATCTTCAGTGAAATCACGGGGGTGATTTCCTCCTGTGGGCGTGATTTGATGACCAGAAATACCTTCAAAACAAGCTTTTATTCCATTAAATCATAGGGCCAATTTGTAGCATCGTTGGAGCGATGTAAGCATCCAGAAAATACTTGGAAATGAGCTTTCTGTCTAGTTAAATTGCGGGGGCAATTTAACCCATCGCGGGTGCAAAATAATGGACAGAGGACCTTGAAATTTTACCCAAAACTATGCCTTTAGTCCTAGGCGTGATTTCCATATCGTGGGTGCAATTTCACTATCGCAGGTGTGATGAAGAGTCATGGGCACGATTTACTGGTCTTTTACCAAAACTAGGCTTTTGCTTTATGAAAGTCAACCTACACACATGGGAGCTTAGTTAGACACAAAGTAAAGGTTGTTAAACTCAAAAACAAGATGGATTGATTCCATAAGGCCAACAAACAAGAAGTTGCAAAGGTTCATGGGCCAAGTCAATTACCTGCAACGTTTCATATCCAGTATAGCAGGGAAGACTAGGGAGTTCTCAAACCTACTCAAGCTCAAGAATCAAGAGGATTCCGGTGGGAAGAAAGGCATCAGGTCGCTTTTGATCGGATTAAGTCTTACTTGAAAAAACCACCAGTCCTGATGCCTCCAAGGCCAGGAGTACCCTTTAGGCTATTCATCTCTACTACAGAGGAATTAGTGGGATGCCTATTGGTCCAACAAAATGGAGTAGGTCACGAACAAGCAATCTACTACTTGATTAGAGCACTTACACCTACAAAGACCAGGTACACCCCTATTAACAAATACTTTGCTTGCACCAAGTTGAGACATTATTTATTAGGGAACATGGTCTATGTAGTGTCTCAGACTAACTTAATGAAGTATATGTTGAACAGCTTTGTTCTCTCTGGTAACATTGGCAAATGGTTGTTGAGTCTATCTGATTTCAATTTGATATATTCCCACTAAAAATTAGTTAAAGGCCAGACCTTGGTCGATTTCTGTTCTGACCACCCATCAGTGTCTATTGGGGAGGTTATAGAGAAGGAACTGCCTGTCTACAGCATTTACGTAGAGCCTTGGACCCTTAAATTTAATGGTTTCAGCATTGATAGGTCTACTGGCATAGGGGAACTAAGGCTTCTTTGTCTTTTAACCTGGATTTTGAATGTACTAATAACCAGGCCGAGTATGAGGCCTTAATTATTGGGCTAGAAATTTTACAAGATTTAGGGGAAAAAGTATAACAGTGATAAGAGATTCACAACAAGTCCTTAGGCACAGGGTGGAGTACAAGTGCTGTAGTGTAACTCTGGCTGCCTACTTTATCGTCGCAGCTTAATTATTGGAATACTTTGAAACAGTTGAATTTCTACATGTTCCAAGGTAGCAGAACTAGGAGGCTGATGAGTTGTCTCAAATAGCCTCTAGTTTGAGAATGTTAGAAGAGTTAACACACCGACTTTTGGTGGTTTAGAAACTATCCCACTCATCCATAATGGAAAGAGGGATCCAGGTGGAAGTATTAGCTTGTGAGGAAAAAGCTCGATAAGATTGGAGGATAGATATCAAGATATACTTAGAGAACCAGCCAGCAAGGTGTCTCATAAGACCAAGATGCAAGCTAATTGCTATACCTTATGGGATAGGGAGTTGTATAGAAGAGATGTAGTAGTTCTATCCCTAAGATGCTTGATGTTTCCACAGGCCATAGAGGTGATGGAACAGGTTCACAGTGGAATGTGTGGGCCTCATCAATAAGGGAAAAATGAGGTGGCTGATCAGAAGACATTGCCATTACTGGCCAATAATCCTGAAGGACTGTATGGCATTTGCTAAAGGGTACCAAGAATGTCAAAGATTTGGTACCTTGCAATGAGCTTCGGCGGTAAAATGGTAGTCAATAATAAAGCCATGGCCATTTAGAGGGTGGGCCATAGACTTGATTAGGAAGATCCACCCATCTTCTTCTAAGGGCCACAACTTCCTTATAGCGGCCACAAATTACTTTACAAAATGGGTGGTAACAACTCCAATGGTGAAAGTGGAATAGAGGGATGTGATAGATTTCATTAAGAAAGAAATTGTTAATCGGTTTAGGATTCCCCAGTCCATAACTACTGACCAAAGCACCATGTTTACCGGTCATAAAGTCCATGCCTTTGCAGCAGTCAATTATATCAAATTGTTGAATTCAACTCCATATTATGCACATATGAATGGCCAGGCCAAGGCTTCTAATAAAATAATCATTGGCATCCTAGAAAAGATGCTAGACGATAATCCTAGGGAGTGGCACAACATCTATCAGAGACCTTTTTGTGGGCTTACAAAACCTCAAAGAGAACTACCACAAGAACTACTCCATATGCTCTTACTTTTGGGCATGATACAGTCCTGTCCCTTGGAAATTATGGTCCTGTCCCTTAAGGTAGCCTTGCAGAATGGGCTCAAACCAGACCGGTTCATAGAAGCTATGCTTGTAGAGTTTGAAGACCTAGAGGACATGAGGCTAAAAGCTCTAAACCACATGGTACTACAAAAGAATAGGGTGACCAAACTCTACAATAAGAGGGTAAAGAAAAAGAGTTTCCAAGAGGAAGACCTGGCCTGGAAGGTAATTCTTCCCTATGGGACTAAAGACAGGGAGTATGGCAAGTAGTCACCAAACTAGGAAGGACTCTTCAAGGTCCACCATGTTTTGGATGGAAACTCTTATTTGTTATCTAGCCTAGAAGGAGAACCACACAAAAGGTTCATCAATGGCAAGTACTTAAAACGATGCCTCCCTACCTTGTGGGAGGTCCACAACATGTAGATGTAAACAGTCTTGGGGGCCATTGGTAAATTATAATTCTAGTTGATATTGACATGGTTCTTACCTATTCTAGAATAGTAATCTTGTAGGCCATGAGGCCACATTAATAAAAATAGTGGCCTGATGCCCATTCTGGAGAAAATGATGTACGTAGTGACTATATACTTGATAAGGAACCAGCTATACCTCAAATAAAATATATACAAATACATATGGAATCTAGCAGCAGGCCAAGGAATCAAAGCCAAAGACCTGGTTACTAAAAGGTTAGATAGGACAGATCTTGTGAATAACTTAATTTGGAAATCGGGAGGGATGGCAAGAGATCCTATGGATAACTTGAACAACAAAAACTTATAAGGACCAAGCTAGTTCTCTTAGTTAAGAAAGGTTCAGATCCTGTCTTCAAGTCTTTTTATCTTTTGGATTTTTTATTTTTGGCCAAGGCTGGTTCTCTATGGACCAGGCCAGTTCTCTTGGTTGAGAAAGGTCCAGATCCCATCTTCAAGTCTTTTTATCCTTTAAATTTTTTATGCCGGTTCTATATTTACAAGGATCATGCTAGTTCTCTTGAATAAGGAAGGTCCTGATCTAGTATTCAGATTGATTTAATCCTTAGGATTGTGGTTACCAACCACTCAAGGCCGGTTCTCTGTGACCCAAGCCAGTTCTCTTGAATGAGAAAGGTCCTGATCCAGTATTCAAGGATCATGTCCTTGAAAATTTTCATCTATCTAAGGTCGATTCTCTATAAACTAGGCCAGTTCCTTTAATATGAATAGTTATAACCCAATTTCTAGATTTTCTTTGATGCGATGCTATAAGTAGTTTTGGTCCTACCTGAAATGCTATTTGGATAAGACTCTAACCTAGGTGTAAGGGCGATAAACATGCATCCAAACAAAGGAGACGTACTAGGAACTGATTAACTAAAATATTAAAAGTTAAAAGGCATAATATCACGACCTATCCAAAAAAGAAATATTCAAACACATTCTTGAGACTAGCATACAGGCCCATCATTGTTCAAGGACAAGTCCTCAAAGAAAGTAATTTAAGAAAAGAGTTGGTCAAAGTTAAAAGAATGCATGTCTGCCCACTGAGTTATATAGGTGACCTGTTGTTCTCTTACTTGCTTGCCTTCTTGTTTCCATTTAGTAATATGTTGCACTAAGACACAAGCTTCTCCTCTATAGCATCTGCCTTAGCCGTCAAAGCTTTATACACATTGGCAGCTAGCGAACATCCTGCCCCAAGATCTGCTACTCCCTTTGCAAGGAATCTGGGCTTGCAAGTCTTGGATGGGAGCTTGATTTTCTTCAAAATTAGCTTTCAATTCAAACATTTTGTTGCCAACTACCTCTAGTTCCACTCTTTTTTCTTCATATTCTCCTCATTTTTGTTGAGAAGCGGGCAATTTAACATTAGACCTGGTCTGCACAACATTGCATGGGCTTAGAGTAGACACATACCAGGGAATTGGGGAAGGCAATACTCATATAACTTAATAAGGTGAGGAAGGCATTCTTCTGTAGATCAGACGATAAGGGGAGCTCCTAGGATAGAGTCAACTTGAGTAAGTCCACAACTCCTTTTAGTTCTTTAGGATCTACAGCAGGAGGAGCTGTCTCAGTGGTCTCGGGGTAAGCCTCTATGAACCCAAGATCATTCTTTAAAGTCACTTTAGAAGGGATGGAACCCCGATCAAAGACCTGGAAAGATCAAGAAATGTTAGACAAATAGTAAAAGGTCAATGGAAGAATGAGGGACTCAGGTACGTTTGTCTACCTCAGGGTTAGCCCAGGTAGGTTGGATCGATGTAATGACCACTAGATCATAGGTAGTAGAGGTATACAAAGCTAGCAAATGTGAGGAACCGATAATATGGGAAAGCAACTATGACACCTTTAACTCAGCAATAACAGAGTCTCCTTGAAATAGACCTACATATGTGAAGGACAGTAAGTGATCTTAAATTAGAAAAGAATGAGGAAGGGATGGTAATAAAACTTACCAAGGCTGCTCTCTTTAGATTTTTAGGAAAGTTGGAGAGTTCCCACTTCTTCTTCTTCTTCAGTACCCTCACTGCCTTCAACCACTTGCTCTTCCACATCCTCATCGGTCACCTCAATAACCTCTAGGAAAGAGGGAATTTGAATGACTTTAGGACGGGTGGAGATTTTGGTGGATTTCCTAACAATAGTGGTTCTTGAGATAGGCCCTCTGCCCTTGCGACCTTTAAAAGAGTTAGCAGGAGCTCTTTTCTTTGTTGCAAGTGTAGAGATAGCAGAATTAGCTCTCTTTTGAGGGCAGGTGCCACCAGTCATGTCTATGATTGAAAACTCTACATGGTGTACTTGACATAAGGGAACAACAAAGATGAAATTAATTAATAGAAGGGAAACAAGTGCTTACGTGCTACCAAATCGTTCAATGGTCTGTGAACCAGTCTAGTGTAGGCCATTTGCCACCAAGAGTCAAAGTGTCTATATGTGGCCTGGGTACTGACTGGATGAAGCAAAGCAGAGTTTTATAATGGTTCTAAATGGTTCTGATAGAGGCGGGGCTCTGACTGGAAAGGTCTAAGGAAGCACCCTCAAAAAGGATAACAACAAGAATGTTGGGAGCAATTACACAGACCAAGCTAATTTGCCAAGCAAATAGATAGGGTAAATATGGTTCAAAACTTAAAGAAAACCAAAACAACCAATCTTGAAGGCCTTCTCACCATCGATCACAAATTACTGTGAACAGGTGTAGGCCAACAAGAGACGCTGGTAAACAGGAATTTTGACTGCATCCTAATCACACTATAGAGTAGCCTTTTTCTCCCCAAGGTAGACGACATCGACCTGCTCCTCATTGGTTTTGGGCTCAGGGAAGTAAGTGAGAAGCTAATACTGTATAAACTAGCATATGATCGTTGTGTTATGGACAGGTCCAGAGGCCAAAATCGTTCGGATGTTATGGTACACACTCCTCAAGAAGATGCTGCCCAGTGCTTGAAAGTTGACATTTTCAGCAGCCAAATATTCACAAAGTGGTAAAAACTCCATTAATGGTCTGTTGATGGTGGGGCAGAAGACAAATCTACATAGAAGGACCCATAGAAATTTCATGTGCTCCTCATCAGTTGGACAAGTGTAGATAAAGAAGGGTTTCTTTAGTAATCCCAGCCTAGCTGACCACTATGGCACTGCGCATTTAGCGTAAGGAAGCTAATAATGGAGTCGACACATAAACCGGCATTAGGAATATCTTACATGGTTTGCATCTCGATTCCTCTAACAACGCAGAGACACTTTGACCTCAGAAAATTCTGCGATCGGACTACCGCATTCCTGGAGTGTGATTCTTTACAAGCCATTTTTAGGATTATTCCAACCATCATTCCCTCTATAACAATTATAATAAACACACAAAATCTTACATTTTTACATGCATAATACATTTAAAAGGTGAGTTTCTATTATAAACAAACAAGGGTTCATTTTACAAGATTTACCAAATTTAATTACAAGTTAGCTTACATGCAAAAGGTGATTATCACATAATGACAACAAACAACACAACCTAGGTTTCTAGCTTATTTTACCCTATTTCAATACCAAATGAGCATTTCAATCAATTTTCATGCATTATAACATACTAAAATTACCCAAGAGGGTTTAGAAGCTTACCTCATCGCTTAATTCCACGTGAAAACACATTTTTAAGCTTAAAAAAGTCCCAACATCAATCCAACATGTCCAACGTCATCCCAAGTGACATTCACTACTAAAAAAACGCGAATTAGCGACTAAATTATTTCGTCGCTACTTAGCAACCAAACAACAACTAATTACTGACTAAAGGAGGGAAGGTAAGATTTTGGCCAAATGCGACTAAATTAGCGACTAAATTGTGACTACCGTTAGCGACAAAATTGGTTTAGTCTCTCTTTAGTCACAAAAAATTGGAAAGCTTAGCGACTAATTGGTGACTAAAATGTATTCTATAATTAGTCGTTGTTTTCTGTCTGCCACGTCATTTAAAAAATGGAGACTAAATCGCGACTAAATATATTTAGTCGCTATTTTTGGCAATTAAAGCAGCGCGTAAACTCTTCCCCTTCCCTCTCTTTTCCTCCTCTTCTCCTTCTTCTTTCTTCCTTCTTTGTTTCCCACACATACAGCAGTTCTTGCAAGAAGAATAATTAATTTGTTAGGTTATTTAATTAGTTAATTAATCATTAGGGTTTAATTTGTTAGTTTTGTTGTTAAAATTGTGATTTGAAACATTTGAACGAATTTGAACCTACTGTCCTCCTCCCCCTGCTGCTGCTACTCTGTCGCACCGTCGCTACTCACCGCCGATGGTTTGGCCCTCCCTTGCTGGTCACCATTCCGTCCAGGTAAGTCTTTATTTAATTTTTTTAATTTTTTGGGTGTTGTAAATATAATGTGTTGATTTTTATTTTAATTATTTTAATTTTAATTATAATGTGATTGTTGTTTTAGGGTTAGGGTATTTTTAAAAAAATTTTAAAAATTAATTATGTTGGTTAAATTTTCATTTAGTCTGAATATATTGTTGGGTAATTTAAATTTATTTTATATTTTGTTAGGTGTTTATGTTTATGAAAAATTATGTTGTTTTTAATTATTTAGTTACTGTTTATTATTGTAATTTTTTTATTATAATTTCTATTTTTTAATTTAGTGTAAAAAATGAAAAATAATTGGGTAATTATTTTTTTTATTAAACGGGTATCCGGGCCCCCGTTTTACGGTTGACCTAACTAGTCCTGTGCGAGCAGATGTTAATAACCCTCCCCAGGAAAAGGTGGAGGAGACCGTGGATCGAACCCATGACCTCTACCACAGCTCGCAGCAGCTTTGCCGCTGGGCTAACTCCTCTTGGGTAATTATTTAGGTGTTTTTGGATTTGTAAAGTTAATTAATGTATATTTAGATGAAAATAATAATTATTATAGGAAATTAAAATTAATGAAAAGTAATTTATAATTTGTTAGTGTTTAGGTTTATGAAAAGTTATGTGGTTTATAATAAAATAATTGGACAATTTTGGGTAATTATTTAGGTGTTTTTGGATTTGTAAAGTTAATTAATGTATATTTAGATGAAAATAATAATAATTATAGGGAATTAAAAATAATGACAAGTAATTTATAATTTGTTAGTGTTTAGGTATATGAAAAGTTATGTGGCTTA
>CANYLF013462653.1:0-20567 GCA_948193215.1 Bocquillonia castaneifolia
TTTTTTAGGTTGCTGATAGCTTGTTATTTTGGACATCCACGTGCATAAAGCATTAAAAGCGTCTAAGGTTGGCCAGTGGATTCTCATATGCATTTTTATGCATTTTTGGTTGAAGGTTTGAGTGTATATATAGTTGGGAAATTTTTGTATAAATGATTGTACATTTGGAGATATGATATGTATGAAGTTAATTTTGATACTTTGTTTAATATATATATAAGATTAGATAAACTTTTGATATAAATTCTACTGCGTTTTACTGTGTGAGAAAGTTCACTATATGTTTTTGATGTTTTGCGTATGTTAGAGTCTGTTTTAACTGGGAAAAATCGTAAATTCTGTTTTAAAATTGTGAATTTTGAGAAAGGTTTTCTTTTTGAGCTTTATAGCTTAACAACGATCGTTGCTATTTTACAGCGAGCTCGTGTACCCAACTGGAACTTTCGGCCATTTTCGTGAATTTTACAACGAGCAAAATTTTTATTTACAACGATCGTTGCTTTTTTAACAACGATCGTTGTGCCCTTAGTTTAAAAAAATTTATTTTTAAAAGTGGTTTAATGGAGTTTTAAAATTTTAATAATTATTATTATTTTGTATTTTATTCTTAATTATGTGGTGGAATTTGGGGTTGTTACAAGTTCCTTGGCAAAAAAGGAAAACAATGTGGCCGTTAACAGTATGCCCACCATTCCTTAAGCTTTGGAGTGTAATGTTCATGACCAAATCCACTCCTCCATACATGTATTCTATTCATTAACATCTTCCCCATTTTTGCAGGCTTTTTTTATTTTCTTGGCTTTCTGTTGCATGTAACATAACAACTACTAGATCTTTCTATTTCATGTCCTACACCAAAGTCTCCTTCTTCCTCGCCATCTGTCGGTCATGGGGGTTTTTCCAGAATCTTCTCTATCCACCACTTCCCGTTTTTATTATCCTAGACAGAATTTCTCCTAGCTAACGTGATGCATGTCTCTATTTTAATGTCGAGGAATTTGGGCACTAATATCTTCCTCCAACCATCACTATACTAGTGATTCATGTTATTGCTCTCACATGTTCAAGTCCTCGACAATTTCCTTGAATGTCTGATATCAGAATAATCAGCCCAGGACTTTGTTTTTCACCAGATCCCTTGGATTTCTTCTAACAAATAATTATAGCAAAATGCTCTTTTAATGTTTATTCAACCAAGATCCAGGCCTTATCAATGACCTTTTAATAACCAAGGACTATGACCTTCCTATGGCCAACCTTAATTATTCCTACTTGAACCAGGTCTGGCCTATTATTCTCCTTTTATCCACAATTTGGCCAAAGAGAAACCAACAGAACTAATATCTTCATTTGCCTTTTCTCTTTATTTCACCAAATCTACCAATCATATCCTTTTTCATCTACAATAGATCTAGCTCCTATCTACCTAGCCAAACCTAATTCTTCCATTAAGAAGTTTACATTGTGTAGAACTTTCATCAATGAACACTCTTAAGACCGGATCTACTCTTTTAAAAGTACTTATCCGACCGGGCCTGGCCTATAATGGGCCAAATTATTTTAGGTACAAACAGGAATCAACTTAAAATGGACAATCCTCACATGACAATGAATATTAATATGGCCATGTTTCAGACAATAGAAGCATTAAACTCTAGCAAACCTATTGTATTGAGACTTTGGCTTGTATGAGCCATGAGAATATGGCTTAGGCTTAGAGTTAACCTTGCCCTTTGACACAAGAGAGTGGGCCTTGGGTTTTGGCATAGTCATAACCTTTGGTTTACTCTTCTCAAGCTTCTTTGGCTCATTATGATTAAGCTTTCCTTTGGCTGATACCTTAAAAACCTTTGGTTCAACCATAAGTGCATCCAATGATGAGCTTTGAATGATGGAGGATTTCACAAGCACTATCGGTTTGGACGGTGAGGTAAATGCTCCCTCATAAGCAAGTCCATATTTTTTGGAAGTGGATCTTTAAGACATCAAAAGATTGTTCAAATCTACATTTCCTTTGTGAAATTTTGAGATTGTGCTATTGACACTCCTAAAATGACCAAGAGGGGGTGTAGACACCAAATTTTCAGATGCAGGAAAGTGGAAGCGGCGCGGGAGCCCAGTGATGAATACGGCCTATTTTGGACCATTTTTGTTACCCAGTTTCTTGTAGAAATGAGCTGAAGAAAATAAAAAATATTTCAAATGTGCTAAGTATTTTCAAAATATGTTTTTGGCCTAATTTAGTATCCGAACAAGTGTTTAAATATTTGTGAGAACCTTGAACATGGCCCACATAAACAAGAAAATCATTTTGACCCAAAAAAAAAAAAACACCAGGCCCAAAATGAACATCCGGCCGAATGTTCATAGGTCTGGCCAGATATTCTAGATTTCTTTTAAAAAAAATAATGGGCGGCTGCACTTTTTAACAGAGGGTGATGGAGGTGATCTGTCACACCTCATCCCACTCAAAGAAAGCAGATTCCATCTGCAACAAACCCTAATCCATCCTAGCTATAAATAGAATAAGATGGAGGCTGATAGGGGACTTTTGGCAAGGGTTTTGGGCGAACAAAAATCACAAAAAACAAAGGAAAATTAACGAATTTCTTGGATGAATGCTTTCTTTGGTTTGGAAAAATTCAGAAGCTCATTTTCATACCAAAATCGGTAACTAATCTCATTTCTGAGGGCAACCAACCATCCACTTATCCAGAATAAGTTCATTTCTTCATATATTTCCATTTACGTTATATACGGTAATTTTCATACTATTTTTCTAAACTAATTTATTTTGTTGTTCTAATTGCATATATGAGTTTTATGTGGAAGCATGAATGATTTGAACGTAAAATATCTAAGTTTGGAGTTTAGTCACCGTAATATCAATATTTGACAGTGTAATATTTCTTGAATTTTTGGTCTTTGTTTTAATTTATTTTGAACGTCTAGAACTGTTCCTTAAGGGCCTATATATACTGCAAATAGCTTGTACATTAAAATACATTAGAGCATGTAATATTTGAAGAAGATGTACAGAGGAAGACGAAGTGCAGGTCCGGCCGGACCTTCAAACATCCGGCCGGATGTTCAATTGTCCGGCCTGACGTTCGCCCATTCCACCGAATGTCCCACCTGCTTGCTTAAATTTCTGGAAAATAAAAGAACATCAGGCTGAAAGATCAAAGATCCAGCCGGACCTTCACAATGCAGGGCCAAAAAAGAAGTTTTCTAAGCCGTAAACCTCCCGAAGCTTCAAGGTTGATCGGTCTATTCTCTCTCGGGTAGATCGATCGATGAGTAAGATTTCTTTACATTTTTAATGCAAATCACCTAGAATTATTTGTAAAATAATTAACCAGATATTTAATTAATCCATTCAGTAATAAGTAAATAAAAATGGTAGAAATTCATTTCACATTTCCTCTCTTTAAGGGTGTATGTGTATTATTGCCATTCCAAATATCCCGGGTAAATAATAAATGAATTAATGTGCAAATATCAATCTAAAAAAATATAAAAATAAGTTAGAAACTAACTGTGGATGTTTCGCATGTAAATAAATAAGGAAATAATCAATTTGGCTAATTACTACTAAAACTAGTAGAAACTTATGACAATACAGCCAATCGCACTCAATCAATCAGGGTTAATCATAGAGGACTTAATGCAGAATTAAAATTGATTAAAAATAGTATTAGGCGTGCCCATTCATCGAATCCTACTTTCTGGGTGATTTACAGATTTATATTGTTTGCCTCTGTCAGAAAATAATGGCCTTATTACTTAATTAAATGGGAAATTGCCTCAACTATGGATGACTCATTCCGAACCCAGAAATCATCTGGTGTGATGAGGAATGGGATTTTCCCGAAAGGAATCTACCTGTTTGTTAATCACTAGGTGATCCCGAAGCAATTCGGGTGGCGACTCCACATTTTTCATAAAATCTAAAAATCCATTTAGTGGGTATGTCATTGTTTCCTTTTGCATTGCACGTAGTTTTGCATTTTTAGGAGTCCTTAATAAACCCCGGTACCATTTATAATGCTATTCAACGATTCCACACCAGTTTCTTGGATTGTATTATCGGTGGACCACTCATAGTGATTGAGTATCCTACCCGGCTTACCATCCTGGCAATGGTTAATGGGTCGTAGTTAACGGGAAACTCATACTGGATCTCCTACCATCCTAGCAATGGTTAATGGGAGTTCGACTCTGTGGGAGCCTTCTTAGCCGAACCAAAGATTCAAAGCCCGGCATGTAATGGCCAATAGATATTTCCACTAGGTTGTACCCACAAATTCTATCTGTTGTAATGCTACCATGAGTATTTATGATAATCAAGCCTAAAAGCCTATGCTGAAACTCTGCCAGCTTAAAAGCGAGAGTAGAGGCAAAAGGATAATAGACTGGATTATCATAAATACTATTGTTTGCTAGGATAGCTTGAGAGAACGTTCTTACACGACAGTACTATCATCCCATGTTGATGAAATAAAGTACCCCAACCTACCTAGGAATATGGACTTTTGACCAATGGAATACGTGTGTGGGAGAAATAAGGTTGGAAGGCCTGCCAGTTGGCAGTAATTGTTACGTGTACAGCTAACGAGTTTCTTATTTTCTTGTCATGCATACATGCATATGCATCTTATGCATATTTCTAATTCTTCTAGTTTTGCAGTCAATATTGAGTCCCAGCTCACTTGGAAAAGAGTAGGAAGCCTGTTAATCAGAGAAAGTACCAACTTTAACACGGACAGTACCGACAGAATGGCTGGAATAGGATAACCAATTGATATGCAAGCAATGTTGAATGCCATGAGGGACATGATTAGGGAGGAAGTTCAGAATGCCATCAACGCAAGAACACATGGGACTTCACCTCCGGAAGGGGAGGATAGAACCGATGGTAATGATGTTATTTCCACCCTCATTAGGAAGATGGAGGAATTGTAAGAACTGGTCCGGGAAAAGAAGTCTGACACGGAGTTTGATCTGGACAACATGAGAGTTAAGGGTATGAAGAAACTGCCTTCTAAATTTACTATGCCTGACATGTAGAAATTTAATGAAGTTGGGGATCCTAAGCTTCACCTTAAGCAATATGGGTCCATCATGGCTGCCACTCCACTTGATAATGAATAGAAGGTAGGGGTTTTCCTTTTATCTCTGACTAGGGTAGCACAGGACTGGTATCACAGACTGCCATCCACTGTCTAGTCTAATTGGAAGGAGCTTTACGAGGCGTTTTTAGGGCAATACTCATATAACACCAGACTGGAGGTTTCTTTGAGGGACCTAGAAATGTCTAAATAGAGATATGGTGAAACATTTGCAGACTTTCTGACCAGATGGAGAAACAAGGTTGCACTCCTCAAAGACAAGCCTTCTGAGAAAGACCAAGTCAGAATAGTGGTCCAGAATGTGCTCCCCAACATGGTAGAGACCATGCAAATTATGAATCCCAAAACTTTTGGTAGCCTGTATGATGATGGGTTACAATGTGAAGAGATAGAAGCTCAGAAGAAGAGGAACCAGAAAAGGAAGGCCACCTACAGCCGACCCTCAAACTCCAACACTATAACTACTGAAGTAAATCGGGTAATTACCAACCAAAAATTCTCCAACTTCAACCAGCCCCTGTCCAAGGTATTTGAGAGATTAGAGAGACAAAACCTGATCAAACCCGAACCAGCCAGATTCCCACCAAATCAAAACTCACCCGGATACAACCCTAATACCTTCTGTAAATTCCACCAAACCCCTGGACTTCCCACCGACAACTGCCTTAAACTTAAACGTACCATCCAAGACATGATTGAACCAGGCAAGATTACTGACCCAGATAACAGACAACCTAGCACCAAACATAACCCCCTGCCAAACTACCATAGAGTACCTCCACCCAACAAAACTATGTGCATCGAATCTGGTTTTACTGAAGCTGAGGTTTTAGCCTCTTTTGAGTCTGACTTTCATTGGAAGACATGGTTGCCGGCCATGTAAAACATTTAAGGGAAGAACTTCCCTAGTTGGGAAATCCTTTTGGTTTTTACAAGCTACAGTTGGGTTCTGACAAGCGGGTCAGAAGTGTATACATGTTTGATGCTTGGTACTCTTTAAGTGAGGATGAAGCAGAATTGTCAGATACCTTTCACTTGACTCAGAATGATGAGTCCCTGTTACAGGTTGCCCGGAGTGGCAGAGATTACCAGAGAAAGGATTTAGATATGCCCGAGTCCAGTAACCGGAGGAATGGTAATACCCCAGAAACAGGTAGAGAGATTGCGGAGGTTAGAGAAGACCTGATTACAGAACAGCTGAAGAGGACCAAGGCTAATGCGAGCATTTGTGATGTACTACTATATTCTGAGGCGCACCGAAAAGCCTTAGTGGATACTTTGTCCAAGATTCAGGTCCCTGAAGATGTTTCCCCTGAAAATGTGGTTGGGCTGATGTTAGAGAGGAAGTCGGGAGAGATCACTTTCTCTAATAAGGATTTGCCTCTAGAAGGACGGGAACATAACAAAGCTCTATACATTGCAACCGAGGTTAATGGCAAAAGAACTTCATGTGTTATGGTGGAGGACGGATCTGCCATTAATGTTTGTCCATCAAAGCTCCTTTCCAAGCTAGGAAGTTCAGCCACTGATTTGCAACCATCGGACCTAGTCATCCGGGCATATAATGACTCGAAGAGGAACGTAGAGGGTACCTTCACTACAAAAGTCAAAGTGGGGCCAATTGAATCCGAGGGATGCATTACTGTCTTGGATATTCCTATGACATTTGCTATTCTATTACCATTCACTAGGAGGAGTTCCATCCACGCTCCATCAGAAGATCAAGTCCCCATATGAAGGGGGCATCCTGACTATCAATGCTGAGCCAACGCATTCATTTGCCGTGCTGCAAGCTACATCCAAGGGTGAAATTTCCCCTATTGGGTTTTAAATCATGATGATTGGAGAAGGGAAACTGACCCAACAAGTTAGTTCTATAATGCAGAAGATGAACTACCTCCTGGGTCGTGGCCTAGGAAAGAACCAGTAATAGATAGCTACATTCCTGGATTTCAAGACTTAGATTACCTGTGAAGGTATGGGATATACTGGTAAGTCTGCTGAGAAGGGGAAGCCGAGCCCCATCAAGAAGGCTGGTTTGCATGATTTCTTTACACCAAAAGCCTAGAAGGCACTCGGTGAAGCTGCAATTGGCAAGGACTCCATTCTGGTCCTGGAAGAGCTTATTACTGAGGGGCTGACTGCTAAGATGGAGACACTTGTTATCTGGGAAGAAATTATGGATGTCAAGGAAGAAGAGGCCCAACCTGATTTCTCTGATGATGCCTTTATTTATGATCCATTTATGGAACACTTTTATTCGGTTGATGTAATAACTCCTGACCTCTTTGAGGAGGAGGAATTATTTGTTTCCAAGGTCAGTGATATGAATTATGACTTTGCTTACTCATGTGATATTGATCCTGACGGCACTGTGTATTTTATTAATCATAACATAAGCACGTTTAACATTAATTCTGTGCAAACAAATGCAATCAATTTAGGTACAAAAAAAAACCACAGGAAATACTGATCGCATCTGATGTGACCCCTGAAGAGAGAGTGAGATTTGAACAAATCCTTGAAAAATGGAAAGAAGTGTTCGCCTGGACCTATGCAGACATGCCCGGGGTTGATAGAAGCATAGCAGAACATTCTATTCCTACTAATTCGAACATGAAGCCATTCATGCAAAATCTCAGGAGGATGAGACCGGAATGGGCACTGTTGATTAAAGAAGAAATAGCCAAGCAATTGAAAGCCAAGTTTTTAGATGTAGTCAAACACCTAGAATGGTTAGCCAACATTGTCCCGATTCCTAAGAAAGACGGCAGAGTCAGAATGTGTGTGGATTTCAGAGATTTGAACAAAGCATCACCGAAGGACAACTTTCCTCTCCCTCACATAGATGTGCTTATCGACAGTGCAGCAGCCAGTGCAATGTATTCCTCTATGGAAAGTTATTCGGGATACAATCAGATCATGATGGCCATTATTGAAAAGGTAAAGACGTCCTTTGTGACTGAATACGGTACTTACTGCTACACAATGATACCATTCAGACACAAGAATTGTAGGGGCAACATACTAGAGAATGGCTACAACATTGTTCCACGATAAGATGCATAAGGAAGTGGAGGTTTATGTGGAAGACATGATGGTTAAATCCCCTACACGGAAATAACATTTTGAGGCCCCGGAGAAATTTCTAGTGAGAGCTGCCAGGTACACTCTGAGGCTAAACCTGACAAAATGTGTGTTCGGGGTGACAGAAAGTAAGCTCTTGGGACACGTGATCAGTCAGAAGGGGATAGAAGTGAACCCAGATAAAATCAAGGCTATTCAAGAAATGCTGCCCCAAAAGACAGAAAAGGAAGTCAGAGGATTCCTAGGGAAAATCCAGTATGTCAGTAGGTTCATATCACAGTTGACCATGATCTGTGATCCCATTTTCAAGTTATTGAGGAAGAACCAACCTAAAGAATGGAACTCCAGCTGTCAGGAGGCATTTGAGAAGATAAAACAGTACCTGTCCAACCCACCGGTACTACAACCTCCTAAAGCTTGGAGACCCTGATCTTGTACATGGCACTAGTAGAGGAAGCTATAGGTGCAATGATAGCTCAAGTAGATGGAGCATGGATGGAGCATGCAGTGTACTACCTCAGTAAGAAGATGTTGCCTTACGAAGTCAAGTATGATAAAGTACAAAAGACCTGTCTGGCAGTTATTTGGGCTACTCGTAAGCTCAGGCATTACTTTCAGTCATACCAAGTGGAAGTGGTGGCGAAGTTTGATCCTCTGAGATACCTATATGAAGCTCATATCCTAATCAAAAAACTGGCTAAATGGTTGGTGTTATTGATAGAGTTCGACATCCGGTACATGACCAAGAAGACGATCAAAGGGCGAGCGATTGCTGAATTCTTGGCTCTCAATCCAAAAGAGTCAGATGAATAGTTCAAATTTGAATTCCTTGATGCAGGACTTAATGCAATAGAGGTTCAAGGATGGATCTTGTACTTCGATGGAGCTGCAAACCATAAAGGAGCAGAGATAGGAGTGCTAATCATAACACCCACTGGAGAACAAATTCCACTTGCATTGAAGCTGGAATTTCCTGCCACCAACAACATGGCCGAATATGAAGCCTGCATCTTCGGATTAGAATCTCCAAGCTCGACAAGAGCTAAAGAAATCTCAGTCTACGGGGATTCGAAACTGGTTGTCAGTCAAGCAACGGATGAATGGGAAGTCAAAGATGAAAAGTTGAAGCCGTACATCGAACACCTACAGTGGGTCAAAAGCTTCTTCCAGAAATGCAACATGTTTTAGCTGCCAAGAGGAGAAAACCAAATGGCGGTTGCTCTAGCCTCGCTTGCTTCAGTATGGGAGGATCCTTGCAAACCACAAATGAAGCCTCTGGGGATGACAAAAGCTAGACTGCCGTGTTATCAGAAAGTGGAAATAGTATGCTTTACTGGACCCCAAGAAAAGCCCTAGTTTTATGATGTTCTGAAATACCTGGAAACACAGGAGTATCCTGAAGAATCAATGAGCAAATAGCGCTTCGCCATACAACTCCAGTCCCAGAACTACACTTTTCATGAAGGTGTGTTATGCCAAAGGTCACTTGCCGGTGTGCTTCTTAGGTGTGTCACTAAAGAGGAAGCTGATAGGATCATGAATGAAGTTCATGCGGGAACTTGTGGACCTCATATGAGTGGGCCTGTACTATCATTGAAGATTCAGAGACAAGGATATTACTGGGATACCATGGACAAGGATTGTATTAGAATTGTTCATAAATGCCATAGCTGTCAGATATACGGAAACCAGATCCACATCCCACCTTCAGAATTACACAATCTAGCCTCCCCGTGGCCTTTCTCTGCTTAGGGAATTGACATTATGGGACCCATAAAACCCACTACCTCCAATGGTCATAAATACATCATTGTGGCAGTTGAGTACTTCACCAGATATGTGGAAGCTGTCTCACTACCAAAGGTTACTGCGCATAGTATGACGCAGTTCTTGGACAAAAGGTTCAAATGCAGGTTTGGACTTCCTCACCACATAGTGTCAGACAACGGAGTGCAGTTCCAAGGGGAAACAACCGATTTTCTGAGAGAGAATTGTATAGAGCACCACAAATCATCTCCTTATAGGCCACGGGCCAACGGGACCGTCAAAGCAGCTAACAAGACTGTTAAGAAGATACTAGCGAAGATGGTCATGACATACAAGGATTGGTCTGAGCAGATACCATATGCCATTTTCAGGTATAAAACTACTATCAGAAGTGCAACAGGGCAAACACCTTTCTCTTTGGTGTATGGGAGAGAAGCAGTACTCCCGATAGAAATGTAATGCAGATCACTTAGGGTAGTGCTAGAATCACAGTTGCCAGAGGCTGAGTGGGCAGAGAAGAAATACAGACAACTTTTATCGCTGGAGGAAAAGAGGAAGAAAGCCCTCTACCATATGCAGTTATACCAACAAAGGATGGCCAGATCATTCAACAAAGGTATTAAGCCTCGAGCCATTAAAAGAGGAGATTGGGTGCTAAAGCAGGCCAGGCCCGTCTCTTTTGATCCCTGAGGCAAATTCAAACCAACCTAGGAAGCTCCGTATGTAGTTGTGAAAGTCTTACCCAAGGGGGCAATCAAAATTTTGGATTACGAAGGCAATGAATTCACTCAACCTATCAACCTGGAGAGGCTGAAGAAGTACTACTTGTAATAAAAAAAATAAGAAAAAAAAAAGCAAAAAGGAAGAAAAAAGTGATGATGATTTGAGAGAAAATCTCCAGCTGTAAAACCTGCTAAGGACGGTTGGTAATAGGAGGCATATTAAGCGTGATCAATAAAGTACACATTTGTAACTAAAAGTTTGCATTCCATTAATAAAGTAGAATTATTGGTAAACATTGTCTTATTTATGATTATATAGAAATGTTTACATTTGCTTGAAAGTGAAAAACATTCTCATGATACATACAAAGGGTGGATATGAGACCATCTAACTACCAGTGTTTCAATATGACATTCTACTTGCATTATACAGGTCAGCCATAGCCCGAGCACTGGCAACAGAGGGTTCATCATTCTGCAGCACCACCCAGGCCTTGTAAAGGTCATCAGCCATAGCACTACCATGAAAAGCCATATTAATAAGATTGCGCCTACCACCCCAGCTCCGACGGACTTGATCCAGAAATTGAGGCTGCAGAGGGGATACCTCAATGTTAGGGAGAATAGGAACATTGTGCTGAATGTGCCCGTACAAGTCACAGAGCCTGGAAGGGGCATAGAAACTAGAAAAGTGTAGTCCCGCCAATGGAACACAACTATCAAAAAGGTCTACTGTCACTTCTGTTAGGGACCACCATGGACAATGCCAGCGGATATCATCCTCCTGTTTGTTATGCAGAAAATCATCCCATTCAATTTCAGTCCTATTAATTGCAGCACGAGAAAGGCAACGGGACATTAGTTGTCGAGGTATATAAAGGTTCAAAGTCCTGGGAACCTCCAATAGGGCTAACCTCTCCCTCAGCCAAATCTGTCAAAATTAATAGCCACATATTAATAATAATAATAATAATAATAATAACAAAAAAAAACCACCAAAGATAATAAATAAAAACAATAAAGCCACCATCCATTCACCTGTAAAAGCATCGGACTACCCCTGAACTGACCACCCTGGGAAACACTGTGCAAGCCGATGAAGGTTTCAGCCAGAATAGCAGGAAAAGGGTCTGCATCGTCCTCCACCTGACTAATAATGTGAGTGAATTGAATACCACCCATGCCATTAGGGTTGGTTAGCAAGTAAGATGCATACAGACAGAAAGCAAGAATTCTCCGCAAAGTAAAATAGTCAGTGGTTTTATATCTGCAATGTTCCAATAACTCAGGTAGAGTTAACATTCCAGGATTAGTGTAATACAGCAGGGTTTAAGGCTGCAAGTCAAAAAGCAAAACCATGAAGGCAGAAGAACTCAACTCCAGGCTGGGCAAGGCCACATGAATTGAATATGAAGTGAAACTTGTACCCATAATAGCAGCAAATTTCTCGGGCAGGGGGCATATTTCAATGTCCCTAAAACTGAAGACATGATCCCAATAATTCCAGTATTTAGCAGCACTTCTAAGGAAACATTCATCAAGTTTCATGGCTCTCAGAGAAACTAGATGAGACAGGGAAAAATCATTCAAGTAGTTCCATTTTTGGTGACTGGAACCTAAGAGTTCTCTGATAATGCCCCCAATCATTGAAGGAGCGAGGGAAAGAAACGAACTCATCAATGCAGATAAGAACAAGAAAGATGATGGAACTATGGAAATGATGAGACAATTCCCAACATATAAATAAATTGCATACATATAGAGTGTAAGACACCTTTCATTGATCCATAGAGTGGCATACACATGAAGGGATAACCTTTATCAAAAGCAAGAAGGAGGAATAAAGGGAATAGCACCTGTCTAAGCAAGTGATGGATGTCAAGAAAAATGCATGCAGGGGCTGAGGGTCCGGCCGGATGATCAAAGGACTGGCCGAACCTTCAAACATCCGATCAGACGTTTACGACAGGAAACAGGTAAAATTTTCATGCATTCCCATGCATACATGCATACGTTCACGAGAAATAAGTTAGCATCTAGGTGCATTTGCATTTTTACAAGAAAACATCGCTGTAATAGGCATCAGACATTTCTCACAAACATATGATCATAACATTTAAAGCATAGTTGCATTCTCGTAATTAGCTAAGTATCGCATCAAACATCCATAAACATTCAAACATGTACATCCATGCATAATAGGTTCCTAAAAGAAATGCTAGAAATCTAAAAAACGTCAACGATGTATCAGAAATACAGGGCCCTCAATCCTGCATAGGGCGAACTCTTCTCTCGTTCTAGCTCTGATCCTTGCCACTACTACTGCTCGACAACCTCTCCTCCTCTGCAGTCGACCCGATCTCGGTGGTCCTCTGCTATAACTAAACCCTCAGACCGGCATTCTCTACCTCTAACTCAGTCACCCGAGCCTACCACTCAGTACACAGTCCCAAGGCCATAAACTTACAGGCCTGGAACATACCAGTCAGTTGATATGCATCATCAATATGAACCTGCAATAGAGGAAGATCATGAGAATTCTAAATGACTAGGAACTCAAAGCAAGAAACAATTGCCAACGGACTTAAATGGCTGACACCAGGGGGCACCACCAGTCGGTGCTCAGTGGATGGCTCTATGACTTGCTCTGTGACACCTCTAGGCGTACAGTAGGTGAAAGATGAAGATGAGAAAGATGATACTTGGCCGAGGTGGGTGGCTCCCCTCCGACTCATAGGAACTGGGCCACCACCAGCCAGACCCTCCCTAGCAGCTAACCCACTAGCTTGGGCCTCAGTAGTAGAAGTACCCACATGGCCACCAGTGCCGCTCATCAGGTTCAAATCCCTGACATTCCTAGGAAGCCTGACCACAACCCTCCTAACCTAAAAAAATAACAGTTAGAGAGTAAGAACAAGCCAGCAAGCAAGAAAAAAACATTCAAAAATAGACAGATACTCACAGCCAAGGCCCTCATCATAGACAAGGTAGAGCAAGCAGACATGAATCAGCTAGGAAAGCAGGATATGAAGCGTCCTCGATAATGAAACCTAGAGCAGCCTGACCGACAATCCATCGGGCCACATAAGCCTCCCTCATACGAAGAGTATAGAACATACTCTGCAAAGGATCCTGGGGAACAACCTCCCTCTCTACAGCCGAGCACTGGCCAATCACCCGCTCTCCTAAGAACCACATCCTGCAACCTGAACCCTCCAGCAGGATCCACCTCTCATCCTTCGCCATAGAGGCAGTCACATACGCCGGCAATCTAGCAGGCTTACCCATCCAGTCAAAATGAAGCTACAAAAATCCTTAGAAGTATGAGTCAGCATGTTCAGAACCCTCCTGTGATCCGCCAGAGTCATCTGTGGTGTCGGGTTGCGAGGCGAATCCCATCGCCTTAGCATAGGAAAAATCCCACGAACACTGATGGGATGGAAGTTTCTTAACAAGCCCATCTCAATAGCCTATATCTGCAAAAGAAGTAACAAAAGTTAGTAAAAAAGAACATAGACAAGAGAACAGGTTGAAGTTGGAACGCTTACCTACACTGCATGCCAGAAGCCATTCAACATCTTGTACCCCATGGAAAACTTATCTAAGCAGGAGTACAAATAAGCCAATGCAGCGGATCCCCAATCAAAACGCCCCATGGTGTCAAAATCTCGTAGTAGAGGCACGAAATGAATCCATAGGCTACTGGTCTCATTGCCGAGCAGAGTTCTCCCCAGCAAATGGAATAGAAAAATTCTGGCTATCTGATCTCGGGCCACCTCCCCTATAGGATCCCTGTACCGCACTCTCCCGTCTTGACCCTCCTCAATGAACGGAGTCAGCCACTCCAGCATACTGGTGTAGATAATCCTCATATCTCAGTCGCAGTAGACAAGCTCGAACCTGAACATCCGGGTGAAATAAGTAGTCCTCTCCTCCATCAAGGTAAAGTAAAGGGCACCACCAAACGGGATTCTCTCACCAACACACCTAACACCGGTAATAGCAGCAAATGCCCCTGGGGTCAGATTGTACTTTTCGCATGGGAAGTGGAAAGTGTGAGTACTGCACATCCAGCGCTCTAGCAGGGCATAGGTGGAAACCCCATCGACGTGACCCAACTAGTCAGGAAATGCCATAACAAAGGTGTCCAGCCCGACACGACAGACTCGATCTCTAACAGCATCTAGAAGCATGCTCTAGGCCTTCCAGGAATCACACATGTTTCTCGACTGAGAAAAGCTGGTGACAAACTCCCTCTGCAAGTAAAGCACTTACTCTATGTAAAGCACTTACTCTAAGTAAAGCACGCATTCATACACATGGCGGCAAGCTAAACAAATAACATGAAGCACAAACGGGTGCTAGATTCATGATTCATGTCACAAGCACAATTCGAAACGAATGAGTTTTGAATAAGCACACAAATACTCGCAAACATGAAACGAACGAGTTTCAATTGCTGTCATCCCATTACCTTTACATCTTTACGATACATTCACAATCCTAAACAAACGAGTTTTGGGCAAATACACATTCCTCACACGATAAAAAGGGTTGTAAATGCACCAACACAGCATCTAGCATCATTTAGGAATGATCATACAAACATACACACAAATCCTAAGCAAACGATCAAGGGATTCAGTCAACGGCATCCTGCTAGACGTAAACATCCAGTTGGATGTTTGAATGTTCAGACGGATGATTAAACATCCGACCGGACATTCAGTAAACATTCGACTGAATGTTTACTACCTAGAGCTACAAAACAAGCGTTCTCACATTTTCGTTCTCATACACCAAAATTCCACACACGTCATACAATGCAAGCACCATTAGGCATGCAAAACATCATCTAAGCATAGTCCTAAAGCACCAAAACATATATCCACATCGCATTCACCAAATACATGTAATTCAGTAGCACCCACAACACATTACATATCACAAATCATCATTCAACCATGTGTATGATCATGAAAAGACTAGGAATCGTCAAAAATAGAAGAAACTAGAACAGCCAGACGTCGTGAACGTCCGGCCGGATGTTCAATCATCTAGCCAGACTTGCAATTTTGGGCAGCCAATCCAAATTCCACCTAACACAACAACAGTAATTCAAACTCGCAATAAACCACTGGGCACTGAAGACTAACTTGTAATGAAGCATAACACCCAATTTGGGCGCCCAGATTTGTCAAAGGAATGATCTCTATGCCTCTCTCCAATCCACATGCCTCTGGGACATAAACACACTCATTCACATCAAAAATAGAGCAAAAGCAGTCTAGAAATAGGTTCAGAGGATCTACAATGAGACTGACAGCCTCTGGAATGTGTGGGTCTTCCTCCATTGGAAGTTCTTCATGTTCAACCATTGATGGGTAATAAAAAATAAAAAAATAATAATAAAGGGAGAAGAAAAGAGAGAAAACTGAAATGAGAGAAGAGAAAGAGAAAAGAGAGAAGAATGCGAAAGAGAAGAAGGAAATCTAAAAATAATAAACTGAAAATTATAGGAAGTTAATGAGAGAATATGGAAAGGAAAAGAAAATTGGAAGAGATTGAGGGGAAGATGGGCGGTTTCTTTTAGAAAATGGGTTGCCACTTTGGTCCCTCAAAATTCAAAACCTGCTGCAAGATCCGAAAATTAAAAGTCTGTAACGGATAGACCAAAAATCAAAATTAACAGTCCCAGAGTCTCCTAAAATTCAAAAAAAATGCCATAACAATCAAAAAAATTTTCTAAAGGACACAAAACCTTCGGATAATTTTTCTAAACTTCCAGACAGAAATTTTGACAGACAGTGTTAGAATCTCAGGAAATTCAAAACAGTAGGCAGACGAAGCTGGAAAATTCCCAAAAAATTCAGGTAATCTCAATATGCTCTGAATGATTTTTCAAACTAACTTGTGACTGGTAGAACGCTACCAGAAACCCTAATTGACGAATGAGTCAATTCGCAAGGAAAAAATACACCAGAACCAGCACTAAAGCAGACGAAGCTTTCCAAACATAATTCTAGACTGTTAAGAGTTTAGAATTTCTTACCTAGTCGATCGAGAGCATCCTAGATTTCTATGTCAAGCCGAATTAGACACATACATTAGATCTTGGTGACGGGCTACCTCCAGTATCTCGAAGATGAACTAGCTCCAATCTATCGGTGACGACCATCTTTGAGATGAACTACCTCCACTTTATTGAAGATGACTATCTAGGGAGATGAGCTACCTCCCGACTATCGGCGATGACTATCGAACCCTAAGCCAGAGACACGAGCTGTATCCTTTTATCAGGTTTGTTTATGTTTGTTTGCTTTGACGTTCGTTTATTCTTGTTTTTATAACATTGCTAAACTCCGACAAAGCGAGGGCAAACTGTAGACACCTAATTTTTGGATGCAGGAAAGTGGAAGCGATGCGGGAGCCCAGTGATGAATACCGTCTATTTTGAACCATTTTTGTTACCCAGTTTCTTGTAGAAATGAGCTAAAGAAAATAAAAAAATATTTCAAATGCACTAAGTATTTTTAAAATATGTTTTTGGCCTAATTTAGAATCCGAACAAGTGTTTAAATATTTGTGCGAACCTTAAACACAGCCTTAAACATGGCCCATATAAGCTAGAAAATCGTTTTGAGCCAAAAAAAAAAACACCAGGCCCAAAATTAATGTCCGACCGAATGTTCATAGGTCCAGTCGGATGTTCAAGATTTCTTTTAAAAAAAACTAATGGGCGGCTGTACGTTTTGACAGAAGGTGATGGAGGTGATCTGTCACACCTCATTTCACTCAAGAAAAGTAGATTCCATCTGCAACAAACCCTAATCCATCCTAGGTATAAATAGAATAAGATGGAGGCTGATAGGGGACATTTGGCGAGGGTTTTGGGCGGACAAAAATCATAAAAAACAGAGGAAAATTAACGAATTTCTTGGCCAAATACTTTCTTTTGTTTGGAACAATTCAGAAGCTCATTTTCTTACAAGAATCAGTAACTAATATCATTTTTTAGGGCAACCAACCATCCGCTTTTCCAGAATAAGTTCATTTCTTCATATATTTCCATTTATGTTATATATGGTAATTTTCATATTATTTTTCTAAACTAATTTATTTTACTTTTCTAATTGCATATATGAGTTTTATGTGGAAGCAGGAATGATTTGGACATAAAATATCTAATATTAGAGTTTAGTCACCATAATATCAATATTTGACAGTGTAATATTTCTTGAATTTTTTTGTCATTGTTTTAATTTATTTTGAACGTCTAGAACTGTTCCTTAAAGGCCTATATATACTACAAATAGCTTGTACATTGTAAATACATCAGAACATGTAATATTTTGAAGAAGATGAACCGAGGAAGATGAAGTGCAGGTCCGGCCGGACATTCAAACATCCGGCCGGATGTTCAATCGTCCGACCAGACGTTCGCCCATTCCACCGGATGTCCCACCTGCTTGCTTAAATTTCTGGAGAATAAAATTACATCCTGTCGAAAGATCAAAGATCCGGCCGGACCTTCACGTTGCAAGGCCAAAAATGAAGTTTTCTAAGCCGTAAACCTTCCGAAGCTTCAAGCTTCATCGATCTATTCTCTTTCGGATAGATCGATCAATCAGTAAGATTTCTTTACGTTTTTTATGCAAATCACCTAGATTTATTTGTAAAATAATTAACCGGATATATAATTAATCCATTCGGTAATAAGTAAATAAAAATGGTAGAAATTCATTTCACATTTCCTCTCTTTAAGGGTGTATGTGTATTATTGCCGTGCCAAATATTCTGGGTAAATAATAAATGAATTAATGTGCAAATATCAATCTAAAAAAATATAAGAATAAGTTAAAAACTAATTGTGGTTGTTTCGCATGTAAATAAATAAGGAAATAATCCACCCGGTTAATTACTACTAAAACCAGTAGAAACTTACCACAATATAGCCAACTGCACTCAATCAATCTGGGTTGATCATAGTGGACTTAATGTAGTACTAAAATTGATTAGAAATAGTATTAGGCGCGCCCATTCATCGCATCCTGCTTTCTGGGTGATTTACAGATTTATATTGTTTGTCTCTGTCAGAAAATAATGACCTTATTACTTAATTAAATGGGAAATTGCCCCAAGTATGAATGACTCATTCCGAACCCAGAAATCATCTGGTGTGATGAAGAATGGGATTTTCCCAAAAAGGAATCTACCTGTTTGTTAATCACTAGGTGATCCCAAAGCAATTCGGGTGGCGACTCCACATTTTTCATAAAGCTTAAAAATTCATTTAGTGGGTATGTCAACATTGCTATTGGACACCAACCGACGGGCAGCGGCAAATTAAGATGCATCCCAGGCACTCTCTCCACATGGGGGGGGGGGGGGGGGGTGGTGAATTGGTGAGGAATAGAAAATAAAAAAAAAATTGCTTTAAAGAATGAACAAGAATTTTTAGTGGTTCGGTCCCAACTTGACCTACGTCCACAAATAGAAAACAATGGAGATTTCAATGCTATCTCCAACCTTTAAAATGTCAGATTTACAAGGCTATCTCACTACCTTTATAATGAACATTTCTAAGGCTATCTTCAACCTTTACAAATGAGTTTTCTAAGGCTAACTCACAAACCGAACTCAAATATTTTTATGGCTTACACTAAAAACCCAAAACCCAAGTGTTTTCAAGGAACACACTTAAATATTTCCTTTTGTTTTAGTGTCTCTCACACAATACAAAAACAAAGTGAAAGTTATAAGAAGAAGAATGAAGGTTTTTTTCTCACAATTACAACATAAACTCTCAAATAACTTATGAATATTGTGACTCTTAATTGCTTTTTTTTCTTCAAGATCTTGTATATGTCTTGATGCCTCAAATACCTCATTTTATAGGCAAGAAATCAGAAATGGTCGTTCTCAATCAACAAAGAAATTAAAACTTGACTGGTGGGGCTCCATTCTTCAAGGTTGCTAGCTTGCTTGACAAATGTAGCATGTCTCCTTCAAAATTCAATATCTCCAGCACCAATTATTGTAAAATTATGATTCCTTTTTTGTTAGAAACTAGACATCCATACCTTTTTAAAAACATATGGCACATTTTCTGGAGATCTGTAGATTTTTTGCAATAATTCAAACAAAGGACGCCCAAAGCATGTGACTTGCAGCTGGAGTAGTCTGTATTCAAACATGAATATCTCCTTGTAGAAAATTAAAAATGCTCCACTATTTTTTGCATTGTAAAGTAGACTTACAGAGCTACAACTCCAACAAATTTCACAATCGAATGATTTTTCTACAATATTTGGCATAAGTTTGAATACAACACATGTGTTCAGTCCCTTGTCTGACAGAATGACCATAAATCACTCAAAAATTCAAATAAAAATTTTTATGAACACTAGACATATTGTGCTTTCAATCCATATATAATTTATAATATGATTACTACCCAATTAGTGCAGTTATTCATTTAATTCAACCCATCCGAAATTGACTCTGCACATTTAGTTTTCCTTAAGTCCTAAACTTCCAATATACCATGTCCAACGTGCATAAGTTGTACATTTAATTAGCCCATGACAGATTTTATCTTTTTACTTCAAACTCTCACCAATTAACCCAAGTGTTTTATTGAGGTTTACACTTGAACCTATCTATCTAATCTAAACACCATTATCCCAAGTGTTTTAATAAGGTTTACACTTGACTAAAGACCATTAACCCAAGTGTTTTAATAAGATTTGCACTTGAACCAATCCACCTAAACTAAAACACCAAGCGTTTTAATAAGTTTAATTCATGTTCACTCGACTAAGATAAAAATTATGACTTGTACAAAATGTTTACTTCA
>CANYLF013463000.1:0-16073 GCA_948193215.1 Bocquillonia castaneifolia
ATTGTGTAAATAATTAATAGAATACCATTAAATATACTTAATATAAAAATATTCATTAAATATATTTAATATAAAAATTTTAATTGTAAGCTATTTTAACAAATGTGTGAATTGAAAATTTAATTATATGACCAATTAAAAATCAATATATTATTTTAAAATTATGTTTCTATAAATATCAATAAAATATTATAAATACATACTAAACACATTTTCTTTTATACCTTTTATAATGTAAATTTAATTTATTGATAGTTGAATTTAAATATTAACTGATGAAAATAATTAAATTTATATTCAAGGGAAGACCAGATTGAATAAAATTAATTTAAAAAATAGTCAAATATATAAATTTATATTTTATTTATAATCAAGGTGGTAGGGTCGAGTAAAAATTAAACTTTTCAGAATTATCAATTAATTCATAAGTTTTTATTTCAAAATCAATATATATAATAAGAAATTTTAAAAATAAAATAAATTTTAGAAACATCCGAGCGAAGCTCGAAAATATTCACCTAGTTATCTAATCATGAACAAGATCATTGGGTATGGTAGCATTTTAACACCACTGCACCAGTGTCTACAAAGGCATACCTCAATAGCGGAGTCCAAATCCTTTCCCCGCACAATTCTTGTTGGACGAGAATATGCTTCAACAACCTTCGGGAAAAGATTGCCACTAGACAAGGTTTCCATCTGAAACAAATAATAATTAATATAAGTTAGAATAAATTGGAATTAATGTCATTCCATAACATTAGAAAATGGCAAATAAGAATATCTTTTCAGCTCCTCATTCCCAATCTTTAAATTTTGAAAGAATCAGTCAAATGTTTTAACAAAAAATACTTCATACTGCTAATTTTATTTTCTTAATTTTGTTTCCAAAAGAGAACATTTTCAAAGCAGCATCAAGAAATTTTATGGCCATAAACCTATATGAAAAGGGAATTAGGAATGGACAATCTATCTGATACAAAAGCATAGCAACGCATTTGAAAGTTCAACCTACTATTAAGACATTAATCACCACGAACAAGTATGGCATCCATCCATTCATCAATTATTAGTGAGATTGAAACAAGTTAAAAGCATATATTACTATTTCTATTGTATAAAGAATTTGCAATGGGCATAGCATCACTAAATTCTGGAAAGCAGACGTTTTAGAAATCAGAGACATTTTGCTGCGGTATATCAGCTCCATAACTTCTTCCCTTTGTGATTTTGTTCTTGTTAATGTGCAATTCAGTTGACGTCCATGAAGTTACCCAGAACAAGATCACATCCTAACATCCAATCTTACACCTTCAGAATGGGTCAAGATGCAATGACGTAACTGGAAATTTCTCCTCAAATTTTGAGGTAATCAGTTCTATGCCCAATTGAAAAAAGCTTCTATACATGAAAAACCAAAAGAAGTAAACTTACTTTATGTGCTGTCTTTGCAGCAAGACAAGGCAAGGTTGCACGTTCAGCAAGGACAGAACGAACAATTTCTGGACTCATTCCCTTGTCAACCTGAAAACACCTCAACATGAATAAAACATTCTCATTATTCTGTCCAAAAGTAGAAAGTCGGTTGAAACAGAGCTATAGTGAGAACAATATTCATGAGTTTAAAAAAAAAAATTACAATCTTTAATCTTTATCAGCATCAGTGTGTCAGTAGATGAATAATTTTTTAATGTAAACAACCACCTTTGAATATGAAAATCAGAAAATCAGTATGATTCGAGGTCTATAACTACTTCACCTTTTCCACTAAACTATCTTTTACAACTATCTTTTAAAAGAAGAGGATTGGTGTCAAAAGAATATGATTTTCAAATTCATGGACCTTCAGTTTAGATTTTCTATAATTTTTTAATTTGTGCTTCCATTTTTCTTTTCACCTCTCCTACATGGAGGTTTAAAGTGTAATGAGAATTATTGTATTTCTCTACATTAGATTTTGTCCAATGAACCTTTTCATCTCATAATAATGATCAAGTAGAACTGAAAGTGTACTTAATGACAAAGCACTTGAAAGTCGAACACAAAAGTTACTGAGAAAGTCAAAACATACCAGATATTGCTCTAACCTTCGAGTAACAAATTGAGACGCCTAAAATAAAAATGAAACATCAATGCCACAACCAGTACATAATTGCAGTATACAAATCAAAACAAAAGGCAATCCAAAAATGAGGATGAGGGTTACATTATATGTATATATGACCAAGGAAAATGTATAGCATTAAAGGGCACCGGGGAATGACAAACTATTAAGAATATAAGTATCGAGTACATATCAACCATTAGAAGCTGTAGGATGAGGAACCTGATAAAACAGAAGATCATTATGAGAAGGTTTAATTCCTATTATGAACCATCAATTGCACAGGGGTGAGCAGAAACAGAATCGAACAAAAAAAAGACGAACCAAACTGACAAATCCAGTTTAGTTCAATTTGAGATCTTAAAGGTCAAAATAAATTTTGGTTTGGTTTAGTTCTAAATTTTAAAAAATTCAGTCAAAAAACCAATATTTTACTTTAAAAAAACTGAAAAATCGAACAGTCAGTTTGGTTCGCTTTGGTTTAAAATTTCAAAATCCAATAAGAATTCAGTTTGGTTCAGTTTTAGGGGTGAGTAAAATTTTAGTTCGGTTCGGTTTGAACCGAATGCTCACCCTTACAATTGCATGAAATTCATCAGTTGATATTTCTGATAACAAAAGAACCTTGGTCTTACATCATCTATTAAGCGAGTATCAACTTTATTAGGCTGGACATCAGCTGCAAGTCTTAAAGCATGTTCCAAATCCAAATTTTTGTCCTTTTCCACCAATAATTGGACCTAAATAAACCAATGCAGTATTAGATTAGAAACTCCAAGTTGACTTAAGAGCCTCAACAAGAAATCAAATAACTTACCAGACCATAAGAAATTCTACGCAGGCCGAAAGGATCATTAGTGGAGCTAGGCTGACAACCAGCAGCAAATAAACCAACAAGGCTGTCTAATCTGCAAACAATTTCACAATAAAAGCACACTAAATAGACAATCTAGATCACAAGAGCAATAATCCACCAATGTCCTCACAAACACAAGAACTCATGTTATTTGCACATCTGACCACTAGGGAATTCAAAATTATTACAATGTCTCGGTTCTTAGTAATTTCAACAATGTCTAAAGATCATTTGCATTCCAAAAGGCTATAAAAAAGCTTTAAAAGTTACATTTAGTTTCTTTAGACTTCAGAGTAGTTGTAATTGTAGTTGTAATTGCATAAGCTCTAAACATGCAAAAGTTCAATTTCCACATAATCATTTGTTGAATTTATTCAAGGGCCTTACCTCTTCTCCAAATGTTTGCAAATGAGTTTATCATAACAGGCAAAAAGGATGTATACTTTAATTTCGGTAAAAAACGCTTCTTATGACATAGCATGCATGTGCTATAACTAATATCATAAATTCACAATACCGCATTTACACTACAAAAAGATTAGAAAGCAATATTGTAAGTTACGACATTGATTTCACCTGTCAGCAATTGCTAGAACTATCCCCACATCAGTTTTTGGAAGTATATCTCCTGAAAATCTAGGGAGTGTGATCTCTAACAAAGCCTCCGCAACCTGAAGATAAAACACACACAATACACAAAAAGAAGCATGATTAGGCTTTGAAAAGAATATAGCAGAAACAAATACTCGATATGAAACACTGTAGGGGCAATACAACATGTCCCAACAAATAAGAGGATTATATCTAAATGCAAAATACAAGAAATAAAAGGGTGCTTTGGTCGACTAGCCTTCCTACATTGTGATCTTTGGATAAGACCTATTGTATGAAGCCTTCCAGTTGCATTGGAAGAAAAATATTTGTCACAAATTAAAAATATAAAGGGGTAGAAAAGAGTGAAAATAGATGTATTAATAATTAGGACCTGTTCTGAGTAGCCATCTCTAAGAGCATAATGGCGTGCCATTATTCCGGCGAGAGAGGTGAATTCTGTGACAACTGCTGTAGCAAGATCTGACATGGCAAGAGATGCAGCATCCTGGACAATCTGAAGCATGTCTTCTCTGATCCCCAATAGTGAACTTAGTTTGTATACCATATTTTCTATGCGTATCATCTTATCAAGCATTGTTCCAAGATTCTCCTATTTTATTTGATATGATGAAAAACATAGAAAGCTATTAAGAACAACAAATATCGTCACCCAATACTACGGAATAACCGTAAACATTTTGAGCTTCAAATTTGAAGAAAAGATTTTAGATTTTCACTGGTTCTTGGCAAGCACACATAACTCCTTCCAGTACTTAGGAAAAAAAAATGGAACTTACATGAAATAGAATCCCTTTTAGTTGACTTCGGAACTCAGAAAACTTCTTTCTAGTATCCATCTCATAGAAAAATTTTGCATCTTCATACCGAGCTCTACATAGATAAATGAAATGCCTGGCTTATCTTTCAAGTACATTTTAAAAAACCAATAAAAAAAAGCCCAAAAGAAATGTCATCCATGAACATTTTGTGGCTCGTGCCAAAAAGAGAGAAACAAGAACGCTGAAATGGTCAGTCACTTGGATGAAGCTACTTAAGATACAATTTTGTAGTGAAACAATTAAAGCAGATTTATGAAAAAAGTTTAGCTACACAATTCTGATGAACTAAGACATCTGTACAGATGTTTCCTAGAAATGTAACTAGCAGGAAAGTAAGACCCGCATTTACCTGAGCACAGCTTCATTCCCTTTCCTTACTACCCTCTCATTGATTGCTCCATTTGCCACCTACAAGGAAACCTGGGTCACTTTATAACTTGCAAGGAACAACTTAATAAGCATAACTGGAAAGCAAAGCTCACAGCAATGAAATATGGAAGAAGCTTTCCACTATCATCAACCACAGCAAAATACTTTTGGTGCTTCTGCATGACCTGCAAACATTGGTGTATCACTACCAATTATACCATAATTTATTTAAGCTTGCAGTTAGCAAACTTCCCTATATTTTAAATAATCTAGATCAATAAAAATTTATTTGTCATGCTCATGCAATACCCATATAGCAATGTTTCATAGAGAGAGTGGCAGAAGGCAATCTCCACTACTTTATGCATTCTATCGTCTATATGGATAGCATAAGATGGCACCATGAGTAGCCAAAAAGCCAGTTGTAATCAAGCCTATGAAATCTTACCATTGTAAGAAGATCTTTTGGAAGCTCCAAGAAAGACTCTTTAAACTTCCCAATAAATGCATGAGGTGCCTCAACAAGATTTACAACCTACAACATTGTGCAGAGATGGTTTACACACATCCGTTATCCTTAGAATATTTCAATGAAAGAAAGCAGAGATAGTTTACATGCATGCATTACCCTTGGCATATTTCAAGAAGAGAGAATATGGTTACCTCGTTGAGCAAGGTTTCCAGGATAACAACTTCACCATTAACACTTTCTGCTAATGCATTGGAGTGCTCCAATATATTTCTCTTTCTTTCCTGTGTAAACCGAGAATTTTGGTCAGAAAATAGTTTAAACCGATTTTCAAGAAAAGGAAAAATAATTAAAGGTAACAAAACCATAAATGATACCTCAATATCAATATAAATTCCAGCATTTCTCATTATACTAGCATATGATTCTGCATTTTCAACCTGCAAAAGCTTATATACTCATCAATGGAACATTCCAGCAAAATATATATGCTAGAGGATGACCAAGACAAGTGCATACCAAACATATCCATATACATGTACATGTTTTGGAAAGCTTCACAATCTACAACACTTTAATTACAAAGACAAAAGGGGGGAATGCAGCGAAAGAAAGGCCAACAGAATATTGATAAAATCTCCTCCAAAATACAAGGCCACCTAATCTATATACTATATACTAATTTAGAGTCCTCCATTCTATAACTATTTGATTTGAAGCCATGTGTTAAACAATGAAGTGACATGTGGCATTCTTTAATTATTTTTTTCATACATTCTTTATTAATCACTTTAATCTTTAATGATATTAAATACATTTATCAATATATTGATCACAGAAACCATTCAATTACTGTATATTATTTCTTTTAAAATTTAAATATAAAGTCAGTAATAATTATATAAAACTAATTTATACTATATATTTTTTCTATATATTTGTGCTAACTTTTTTTAATTATAAGATAATAAATAGTTGTAATATTTCTCTCAATATAGAGATTCTTACTTGATTTACTAATTTAGAATCCTCCATTCTATAACTATGTGATTTGAAGCCGTGTGTTAAACAATGAAGTGACATGTGGCATTCTTTAATTATTTTTTTAATACATTTTTTATTAATCACTTTAATCATTAATGATATTAAATACATTTATCAATTTATTGATCACATAAACCATTCAATTACTATATATTATTTCTTTTAAAGTTTAAATATATAGTCAGTAATAATTATATAAATCTAATTTTTCCTATATATTTGTGTTAACTTTTTTTAATTATAAGATAATAAATAGTTGTAATATTTCTCTCAATATGCAATTCTTACTTGATTTTATGCTTTCATATTCTATATAAATAATTTTGATAATATTAAACTATTTATTATATCTTTAAATAATAACAAAATTAAAAATCTAATAAGTATATAGCCACCTCACTATTTATATGATTTATCATTCTAAGTTTATTAACTGATAATTTAATTACATATATTAATGAGTGTATAGTTATCTCATTATTTTCCTATATATTTATTTTTTAAAATTTTATTACAAATATGAGTACCATATTTTTTTATGTTCGAATATTGTTAAAAAACTATATCTTTAACTTATTGACTTACTAATTATTTTAATTCATTGTTTTTTAATACACTTGTAAATTATTGGCTTACTAATTATTTTAATTTATTGTTTATCTTTTAAAAATCATCTTCTTGAAATTACTAATAAAAAAATTTAATGAATTAGAGGCGCGAAGCGCGGGTTCAGAGGCTAGTTACTTTTCTAATACCATTCTAATATATACTTTTTTGTAACTAAAACTAATAAAAATTAGTTGAGACACTCTTGTCTAGGGATTTTTTTGCATGTTTTTTATGTTATTTTCTCACATAAATGAATACCTGAATTGAACTGCCACCAGACACTCCATTTCAAGAGTAAAGAAAACTTCTTGGAAATTTGAACACATCGACTTCTACATATATGCAGAGAGAGCTTACAGAAAATTGAACATGTTAATTATTATACATACCTGAACAGTAGCTGAAGGAGTGTTACGAAGGCCATAAGATATGTTGCCACTACATTGAAAAACATGAGAAGTTTGGATAAAAAGTAATTCATATCTAAAAAGACCTGGCACAAATATATATGTATAATTAACATACAGATTTCTCTGCCAATGTAGTATTGGCTACTGATTGTTTGGACCCATCTATTAAGGACTTTAAATTGCCCAATGTCTTTAGACAACTACCATTTCATGAGCCAAAACATGGAAGTTCATTTGCTTTCAAGCTCATTAATTGAGCATCACAAAAATTGACAAATGAGCAATGTCACAATTTATGAGACGAGTATGAAACAACAAAGCAAGTATCAAAAGGTCCAACAGTTGTAAATACCCTACGAATATGTTGATTTCTCAATCATGAAACTCAAAAAATTCTCACTTAAACTAATTGCTAAATGTGGCTTTGGCTATCTTGGCTTCTCAAATGCAGAAAACACAGCCAACTGGCTGGTGTTGCTATCAGAACCAAGATTCAAGAACTAGACAAAAAAGCCAAAAAAAAAAAAATTAGCATATGACTTGGACAAAGTTATCTTACTATTTAGGTACATAAAACTAAATTCCACTTGAAAATGCAAATGCTACAATTTTAGAGGTCAATAGCCAATACATCAATGATTGATGCCATTATCTCAGCAAAGCCAATTGATATGGACCTATGAAAGCAGATTACAAACAGTTAGATGCAAATGAATATAGGCACTAGTATACCTCAAAACTCCAGCATATATAAATGGAACAACCAAATCTCCATGCAAGGCCATAATCCATCGAATTGGCCTGCTGAACATGACCTACAATTCCATGCAAGATAACAATTAGGTAACATATTGGTAAATATCTTCACACATTCCATATAGGAGTACTTAAAAGTAGCTATATCATTTTCCAAAAAAATTTGCACAACAAATTGTATGGGTAAGAGACCTCTGAATAAAAAAATTACACTCTGCAGTGCGCAGTTACCTGAGAGTTCCAACGCATTGTCTTTGGGAATGATATTTTACTGATGGTAACTGGCAAATCTTCAGATAGAATCTAAAAGAACAAAAGTTAAATTAGTGTGAATAATGAAAGGGTTCAAATGTTGTAAAACAACTAGGGGCTACCACAGCATCTGTTCAGTACAAAACTGAAATATACTAGACAAACCTTTGCGGACCAAGCCCCACCAACCCCCAACCATCTTTACTTTTAAATTTTCTTTTACTGTACATTAGCTTATTTCTATGTTTGAGAAAGAAGATAAACAGGAACAGACCCATGTAAAACATAAAAGATACAAAACCTTTCCAAAGCCCAAGCAGTTCTCCCAACATAAGAGTATTACCACACCAAATATACCACGTGATAATATCAAGTGCAACTAGTAAAGAGATAGGTCATAGTTCAACCTCCAAAGCAAGTCGAGCTGCCTCTGTCACACGGGCATAAACATATTCTGTTCTCCCTGCAATTAAAAACAATGATAGCTTCATAGACCTTATTTAGAAGTGGACACTCAGTTTTAAGTCACCTTTGAAATGGTTTCATACTTCTTACCACCTCCATAGATGTATTATGTGCATGTGCTAAAAGTCAACATCAAACAAGTTATTGATGCAAAATCCAATACTATGGACATTATTAAGCATATATCAATCAACCCAGTAAATGATAGGCAGTAAGCTAACTCTCTGACCAAATATAGGAATGAAGGAAAAACATTTCCACACAACCAAAACCCATTACAAAATTAAAATGGTAGGCCATTGCATGAAAAAGAAAATTAAGGATTATTGAGAACACATCTAATTTGAATATGGTTGATTTACAAACTGTCAAATGAAAATTCAGTAGAAAGTAAAATGTGAAGTAACATTTGGATTCAAATTCTAATTGAATATGCATAGTCAACTCACCATCAATCTTTGTATACAGTAATTCCACCAGTACATTGTATCTACGGCAAAAACCCTCAGCAGCCTAGAATGAAATAACAAGCTAAATGTTATTTAGCTGACATCAAATATATATATATATAATAACAGGTGAGAAATGCAAACATGTAAAAGCAATATTGAATTTATCCACTACTACTATCCAAATCCCAAATGGAATCAGGAAATGGCAATGTTCTTTCTTCCACCTTTTTCGTTTCAAAAGTGTAAAGAAAAAATGAACATCATGTTGCAAAACAGAGAATAGCCTACAAGTTCTTTCACCATAAGAGATGGAAAAGGAAAAACACCTATGAAAATAGTGCAAATACTAACTATGTTCTTAAGAACTCGCTGCATTTCTGTTTGCGCCAAATAAAACGAATATCATGAGACACATAATATAGGATTAACTATAAACTACAAGGACAAGTAGCAATGCGATAAAAACCTTTGTAGGATTTCCTTGCTCATCAAAGGCCTTCAACACAGGGGGCCCTCGGACTTCAACCTCGATCTCTGGTTGCTTAGCAGAAAGACTCTCAATACAAACCTGGCAATGGAATAATAGTGTGTAGGATATATGGTTCACAAATTTTTGAACTAGAAAACGATAGAAGACTATAAGAAGTACAAAAATTGTTGATGCTTACGATGGGTGTTATCATAGTTCAACATCTTTACATAAATTATACTATGCAAATTCTCAACAGTACATGTGACCTCCTTGACCGCCATTGCAACAATCGAAAATGGGCCTGAACCAAATGGCCTAAAAGTTTGAATTTGAACTAGTTCGATAACACGTGCTTTGGCTTTATTCGCCATTCTCTCATTTCACTTTCCCCAATTGGGGGTTTTCTTTTGCGTCAGGTGCATAATTATTAAAGGCAAAAGGTGCAAAAGGGTCTAGGAGCCTAAGGCACAAGGTGAGGCATGCGCTTGAGTTAAGAGAAGCATAAAAATATCTGTAGTTATATATAATAAAACACATGCAATAAAGAATTAAATAGAAAAAAAAACACATATAAGTTGTTAAAGCATGTCTAGAAAAACTCAAAAAGTAGAAATCATGTCCAAAAGTAAAAAAATCTACTCCCACTAAGCAACTCCAATTTCTAAAGCAAGCAACTTAACACAACTAATCATCATGAAGTTCAATATTATCTTCTTCATCAAACTTCTCCAAGGCTGCTTATGCCTCGAGGCATGCACCTGAATGCCTACGTGTGTGCCTGAATGAAGTTGTATGCAGAGCGTGCACCTTGCACCTCAACTACACCTTTGACAATTATTACTGGGCATTACAAAACTAAAAGTCCATGTGAACTGAAATCAATTTATATAATTTTCTTGGTTATACAGCATTCCTAGTGTTGTTATATAAAGTATGCGGCAAACATATTTGTAATAGCATTTATATGAGATGTGATTTGCATCCCAATAAAAATAGTAATGAGGGAGCAAACTACTCAAGTGGTCATAACCTAGCTGTTACACAAGCAATAAAATAGAAACATGATGGCATACGAGATATCCATTTACAATAGGTAGACAAACCATGCTTTTTAAAAGATCTAGAAATTGTCAACAGCAAGCAATGAGAGCTAGAAGTGTAGATATACCACAAGTCGACGGGGAGTGCCAAAAGCTTGCACTTCACCATGGCTCAACCTCTGTTTTTCCAGTAACTGCACCACTAAATCTTTAAGCTGTAACCAGCAGCATGCAGAGTTACTGAGTTAATAAACATCAAACTGGCCATTAGATTAATAAATTTCTAACCATAGAAAGCTACAGCAGATCATCATGCAGGAAATGAACATATAGAATAGGATGCAAAAATAAGGATTAAATACAATGCAATGCCAACGGAAAGCTTATAGCAGAAAGGTGTTTAACCAAGAGTTACAGGGAAAGAACATGTCACATAGTTCAAGTGGAACTACATCATACTTGCTGGCTTGCATGAACTACATCTTGAGGAGGCATCTCTTCAGTCCCAATTTCTAGAACAAATGACCTTGCATTGTCCTGCACCTGTTATACAAGTAATCAATATAAAAGTGGCAAAAGTAATAGATAACTACTACACATCAACTGTACATAAATAAAACAGAATCAGAGACTTCAGACAATATATTCCTTAAGGGAAAATAACAAGTTGGCAATTCCTAAAGATCTGCCACGAGTTATTTGATGTGGATGCATGTAAATTTGCCTTCAAGTGCCTAAGGGTGTGCAAAACCGGTATAATATTTGTACACAAGTAATCATATCCCTGCAACCTTTTTAAGCCAGTCAAAAAAAGGAAGGGAAAAGCATGTCTCTAGCACACCAGAAACAAGTACTAATGATTAATATTCATAAACATCAGTAAAGAGTTACTTTTCATCTCAAGAAATGAATTACAAACAGATTATTAGCAAGCTTCATAGTCATTTGGGGTCTATCCTTTTCCTTTTTGGGACAGTGTAAATGTGGGAAGAGGATGGGGAGATCAAAGAGCATCTTAAAGAGAAAGAGGTGGATGGACCTAAACTAACCCTTCTGGCCGCAGCATCCACAACCTCCTTAGCACATGCAAGATGAATGCTTTCAGAAACAGTACCTAGAGGATGTCCAAGGGACTCCCTGGTCTTTAACCAAAGCTGTGCACATTGCCGAGCTAAACTGATACATCAACAAGAAAAACCAAAAGAACAATGGTTGATTTACAAATGGTTATGCATCAAAAAGCTAAGCTGAGAATATGACACAACCTACTGAGTTTCAGGCATTTCATAAATAATTGAAGTTCTCTCAATTTTATCTCAATGGATTGCCATATCAAAAGAAAAAAAGAAAGAAAAATACTGCTCTTAAATTAAGAGCAGTTCATACCTGGAAAGAAGCAAGAAAAGGCAAACTTACCTACGCATTCGACCAAAATAACGAGCACGCTCAGTTACTCCAACAAAACCTCTAGAATCCAAGATATTGAAAGCATGAGATGTCTTCAGCAGTTGATCATACCTAGCATGTTGAGCAACATTAACTTTAACAAAACTTGGAAATAATCATCCACGGTATACAGGTGAAAACAAACTAAAAGTTCCCAAACATACGCAGGAATTGCAAGGCCTGAAGCAAGTAAGGAACGAGCTTCTTCCTCAAAAAAATCGAAGTGCTTTTGAACATGATGAACACTGGCATGTTCTAAATAATATGCACTCATTTCCTTCCTGAAACACAACCGTAACATGTTTATGATTTGCACTTTTTATGTAACTAATCTGCACAACATAGACATAGAAGATGAAAGAACGACGCATGCCAAAAGTAACGATGATTTTCATGAAAGCATATGTAAACACAAACTTATGCAGTGTAAAGGATATAGAGGGGTGCACAAGGAAAAGAAAATGCAAAACGGGGATTGAAACCGACAAATGTTGCTGATGTTGGAAAAACATATAATGTGCGCAACATGAAATCAAATGAGAACAATGTTTGGGAAGTTACAAAAAAGATATAGTTCATTTACTCATTCTCTAAGAATAACTCCCCATATGTAATCCCATCAGCATATTGAATTTTCTTAAAATGATCAACTCCCTGCCAATCATTTTAAAATAACATCAGACAAGGTTATAAATCATGCTAAAGCAAGAAAGAAAAGAAAAGAAGAGATAGTGAGCTGACCTGAAGCAACATAAGTATCCGCTCTAGGCCATAAGTGATTTCAACAGATATAGGTGACAATTGAAGACTTCCAGCCTGAAGAAAGTGAGAGTGAAATAACGAATAAAATAAAAGGGACACTACCATAAGAACTCATAAAAGAGGAAAGAAATTAAGTTCAATGTGAATTGAGGAAACTAATCATCCCAAAACTCAATTCAACCTCACTAGGGAAATATCACAATAAAGGACCTAAGTGCTCAAAGTTATGTTTAGAAAAAGTAGAAAAGGGAAAAAAGAACAAAAGGGGGAAAATAAGGCGAAAGAAAATTTTATTTAGGATGGGAGGAAAAGGGTAGTATATAAGAAGAAATAAATTTTTCTAAAGACAAACTAATGAAAGTGATGAATAAATATGAAAGATGAAATCAACAAAATATTGAAATTATAATAGAGAACACATGACTGATTGATTAATGATTAATAAATTAGCTTGATTATGAAGACTTCTGCCTCTTTTTCTCTCCAAAGCAGAGAAAATGCATGGAACCAGGAGAAACATCAACTGAGTTTGCATTCTGAAGTTCCTCAACAGATGAATTTCTTATTCCCAGTACTTTTCCAATCCTTTCTCCCACTCCCCTTTCTCACCCTCTCAAACAATGGAAGTGCCAAAAACAGAAGCGTAACTCAAATATTTGCATAAATGTAGAGAAGAACCTGCTGAAAGTAGGTGAACTGAGTAATCTCCATCCCATCCATCCAGATTTCCCAGCCCAAACCCCAAGCCCCAAGTACCTGCAAGAAATTTATATGAAAACAGAATTAAATTTGCACTTCAGCAAATTGCCATTCAACAAAATTGCATAAATGCCTTTAACATGCAATTGCCTGTAAAAGATTATAAAATACCGGACTCTCCCAGTTATCCTCTACAAATCGTATATCATGTTCACTGACATCAATACCTGTTAAAATAGAATCAATCAAATGATCTAGCACCTACCAAAAGAAACAGGGAAAGAAGAATAGTATATGAACACTAATGAGATCCACCCATCTCAATCCAAACTATACACTTACAAAAAATAGCATGGCCTACCAATGACTTTTGAGAAATATAATTATTGAAGCAACATTAATGATTATTTTATCATTACTTCTAATAATTAAAGACAATTAAAACAGAAAATCAGATAATGTTGGTTGATCTGTGTACTGATTCCACCTAAGTGAGAACTGTAAAGTAGTGATCTGAATTTAGTCCTCGCTTGCAGTTCACATTTCTTACAGCATCCCTTGCTGCACTTGAGGAGTTAGAAATTACATACAACTTCACTGACGATGATTGACTAAAGATTGGAAAAAAAAAAAAAAAGAAAGAAAGAAAAATACCTAAAGCTGCTAGGCTGCGTATAAAGAGATCTTGAGAATTTCCAGGATCAGGTTTTAGTATAACCTGAAATAAACAACAATCAAGTGACACTTTAATTAAACTCCAGTAGGAAAGCTCCTCAAACGTGGGAGATTACAGCTCTCAAATTCAACTTAACTTGAAACTGAGTATGGCGCTGAAGTCTGTTGGGGTTTTCCCCATAACGACTATCATCCGGACGAATACTAGGCTCGGCATACCTGTCATCCGACAGCAATTCACAGTGAGAAGTAAAAAAAAATTGCAAAAAAGCATTTAGAAGCTTGTAATTGAAGGCTTGAAGCAAATACTTACGCCACATTCCACGGTTCAGGACCAAGAACCCTTAAGAAGGTCAAAGGATTCATAGTTCCGGCTCCAACCTGGTCGACATAGCAAGACACTCAAAAAGAAATGTAAATAATTAACATTAGAAATGAGAATAGCCATAAAATTAACATTTTCTACCTCAGTGTTGCTGCATTGCATCACTGCACATCCAACTGAAGCCCAATATTCCTGAAAAAATAAAATAAAAAATGAACAGTTAAATTATAATTTTTAATATAGAGTTATAATGAATAGAGATGAAGAAAGAGGAGAAGAAATTTAGACCTGGAGACGTTGAATGGCTTGCTGAAAAGTAGGGATGGAAGATTTTTGAGGTTCATTGTTAGGGGTAGCAGGGGAATGGTGCTGAACGGAAGAAGTGCTTATAGCAGAGACGGTGAGCTGACGACGATTGAGAGCGACGTAGCTAGGGATTGCCCTGCCGGGGAAGCGGAAGAGGGATGAACGGCTACTTTGGGGTTTTAGAACTGATATTACCAAAGGGAGCGCCAGTATGCGTTTGGCCATCGTTTTTGCCCCTCGAATTTGAGGCTTCTCAGTAATCTTACCCACTTATTGCTATATCCTTGTTTAAGAAGTATTACAGGGGATGTGCTCTGACGCTTTTATCCTCCACTAGCTGTTCAAAAATGTACCTGCTTTTTCCCACTTTCATCCTATGCTAAAAAAGCTTGGGTCACCCCGGACTTTTTTTTTGTGTATTCAACGAGCCTCCTATATTTTCGAGTGAATTACGAGTCTAGGTATAACCTGATTTACCTTTGAGTTTTATATATTATATAATTATTCCTTAGGTTTTAACTTTTTTTAATTATCATTTTTTTCATTAAATTTTACCGTTAAGAAAAATAATAATATACGATTATCTCCTGACATATATTTATATTTTACTATTTTACCCTCCTGATTTTATAATTTTTATTTTTACATAATTTTGATTTTTTTAATTTTTACACAAAATTTATATAAAAAAGTAAAATAAATAATACTCAAATTAATTAATAATTTAATAAAAAAATTTCAAACTCTAAAATTTTATTAATAATAAAAATAAAAGAAACTATTTTGATAATGATAATGATAATTAAAATGATTGTTAATCAAATAATTTTAAGAAAATCATATAAAAAATAACTAAAATTTTAAATTAAATAAAAATATTACAATACTTAGAATGTATTTTATCATTTTAATTTAATTAATTTTATTTAATTGTTAAATCAAATGAAAAATATTAAAAGGAGTAAAAACATGATATATAAAACTCGAGGGTAAATCAGTAAAGTGAAAATATATGCTAGGGAGGTAACTGTATATTATTTTCCTTTTAACGGTGAAAACTAGCAGAAGGGGATAATAGTTAAACATAGTAAAGCCTGATAAGGTAATTGTATAATATATAAAACTCAGG
>CANYLF013463247.1:0-17806 GCA_948193215.1 Bocquillonia castaneifolia
GCTTTGTATCAACTTGTTTATCACAAATTTCACCAAATGGAATATACACAAGAATAAAGGGAAGCCTAAAGAAGTTATAGAAATCTAAAAATAGCCAAAGAGGCAAGTTTTCGGGTAACCCAAGTTATTGAACCAAAACCATATTTTGATTCATAACTTGGGTTTCGGGGCTCCAAACTTCAATCTGATTGCTCCTCCATCCTCCTGGCTTCACTTAGAACTCTCATGTATAGATAAAATATAAAAATAAATTACTATGTAAAATGATAAAAAGTTACAGTAAGCTAAAAATAAAGAAAATGGGAATGAAATGAGTTTATTCTGATGTATAGATGCTCCGTGGATGGCTGGTTGCCCTCAAAATGGAGGTATGTTATCGCTTTCTAGTATAAGATGAGCTATTGAATCGTCCAAAATCAAAGAAACTGCCTTGAAAATAATTTTTGTTAGAATTTTTGTTTTCTTTAAAAGCCCCTCTTTATTCTTCATCTCATCTTATTTATAGTCATGATATTAGGGTTTTCTTGAGGAGAATCTACTTTTCTTGAGTGGGGTGAGGTGTGACAGATCACCACCATCACCCTCTGTCGAATCATGTAGACGCTCCTATTTTTTTAAAGGAATAATGAACATCCGGCCGGACCTATGAACATTCGTCGGATGTTCATTTTGGGCCTGGTGGTTTTTGGGCTCAAAACGATTTTCTGGTTTATGTGGGCCGTATTTAAGGTTTGGACAAATATTTAAACACTTGTTCAGACCCTAAAACATATTTTGAAAATATTTAGCACATTTGAAATAATTTTTATTTATTTTCTTCAGTTCATTTCTACAAGAAACTGGGTAATAGAGTGGTCCAAACTAGACCGTATTCATCACTAGGCTCATGCGTCGCTTCCACGTACCCGCATCTAAAAATTCAGTGTCTACAGTTTGCCCCCGCTTTGTCGGAGTTTAGCAATGTTGGATAAACATGAATAAATGAACATCAATGCAAACAAACATAAATAAAATGAAAGGATACAGTCTGTGTTTTTTGCCTGGGGTTCGATAGTCGTCGCCTATAAGTGGGAGGTAGTCCGTCTCCGTAGATAGTCATCACCGATAAATTGGAGGTAGTACGTCTCCGAGGTACTGAAGGTAGCCCATCTCCAAGAAGAGTCAGGGACACGCTAGGTCGATCTAGGCTCTAGGTTTACTTGCGAAAGCCTAGGACACTTTATGGTTCCGCTAGACTAGAGCCTTGGACACTTGGGTTCTGCTAGACAAGAGGATCTAGGACACTTGGGTTCCGCTAGATGAGAGCCTAGGACACTTAGGTTCCGCTAGACTAGAGGATCTAGGATACTTGAGTTCCACTAGATGAGAGCCTAGGACACTTGGGTTTCGCTAGACGAGTAGATCTAGGACACTTAGGTTCCACTAAACAAGAGCCTAGGACACTCGGGTTTCGCTAGAGAGAGCCTAGGACACTTGGGTTCCGCTAGACGAGGAGATCTAAGACACTTAGGTTCCGCTAGATGAGGGTATCTAGGATACTTAAGTTCCGCTAGACAAGAGCCTAGGACACTTTGGTTCCGCTAGACAAGGGGATTTAGGACACTTGGGTTTCGCTAGAGGAGGGTATCTAAGACACCTAGGTTCCACCAGACAAGAGCCTAGGACACTTGGGTTCCGCTAGATAAGGGGATTTAGGACACTTGGGTTCTGCAAGACGAGAGCCTAGGACACTTGGGTTCCGCTAGACTTCTAGAGGTGACTCGATGTCGCCTAGATTTGCTAGAGATGGCTCAATGCCATCTAGGTTTCTAAAATCATTAAAGGGGACTTACTGTCACCTGGAGTTGTTAGAGATGGCTCGCTACCATCTGGAATTCTGAGTCTAAGGTGAGTCGTTATCACCTGGGATTGTTCTCTGAAGATGGCCCACCGCCGCCTGTATTTTGTAGTTGAGGTGACTCATTGTCACACAGGGTTTTCTGAAGGTGGCTTGTTGCTGTCATAGAGGTAACTCGTCATTACCTAAAATTACTGGATATGGCTCACCGCCGTCTGGAATTCTAGAATAGAAGATGATTTGCTATCACCTACGGTAGTTGAAGATGGCTTGCTACTGACTAGGTTTATAGAGTAGAAGGTGACTCGCTATCACCTGGAGTTATTTGAGGATGGCTCGCTGCCGTTTGGAATTTTGAAGTTGGAGGTGACTAGCTGCCACCCGGGGATTTCTGATGGTGGCCTATTACTGTCGTGGAGGTGATTCTTCGTTGCTTGAAATTTTGATATTTTGAAGGCGGTTTTGCTGTTGTCTAGGATTCTAGATTTGAAGGTGACTTGCTATCGCCTAAAGTTGTAAGGCTAATGATAGCATGCCATCCCCTAGGATTCTGAAGGTGAAGGTAGCTTGCTATCGCCTGGGATTCTGTAGATGGCTTACCGTCATCAAGGATTTCTAGATTTACTGAAATTGGCTTACTGCCTTTAGGATGATTCCGCTATCAAATCAACTTGTTGTTCCTTGAATGAATTTTGAAATTCTGGATGTGTCGAGGTGGCTTGTTGTCACCTAAAGTCCTGGAGTTGATGGTGGCTTACTGTCACTGAAAGTTATAGAGCTGATGGTGGCTTGCTGCCACGGCAAATTTTGAAGTTGATGGTGGCTTATCGTCACCTAAAATTGTAAGATTTAAAGCTACTTCCTGTCTACTGTAACTCTGAGTAAGGTGCCTTGCTATCACCTGGGTTTACCGGGGGTGGCTTACTACCAATTGTACATCTGGATAGAGGGTGGCATGCTATCACTGGGGATTTTTGAAGGTGGTTCGCTGTCGGTTATGTTTCTGAATGCAAGGTGACTTACTATAACCGAGGATAGTTGAAGGTGGCTCACAACCGATTGTGCTTCTAGATGAAGGGGTGATTTGCTATCACCTAGGATTGTTGGGGATGGCCTGCTGTTGACTTGTGTGTCTGAACATGGGGCGGTTTGCTATCACCTAGGATTGGTGTAGTCTAGGGTGGTTTGCTGTTACCCATAAATTACTAGGATTGAAGGTGGTTTGTTGTTGCCTTTAATTCTGGGATTTGAAGGTGGCATGCTGTCAACTGAGATTTTGGAGTTGAAGATGACCTGTTGTTGTATCGAGTCATTCTCTTCCTGAAGGTTATTCAGATATCTTGAGGGTGATCCATTGCCCCTTGAGTGTTTTTGGAATTTTCAAAGGTGACTCATCGCCCTTGAATTTGTTGAATGACGGGGAAGACCTGTCATCTCGTTGGAGGTTGTTGGATTAGTTAAAGGTGACTTATTGCCTCCGGATTCTGATTCTATAAAGTCAAATTATCATCTTTTAGATTAATTCTGATTTTGAAGGTGACCTACTACCCCCGAGATTTGCTCTTGACATTCTTCTCAGTTGTAAGAAGATTATGATTTCACTCTAGTGTTAATCCACTCGGATCCCTTTTATCTTGGGGGCTTGCATCCCTTCTTCTGCTGAGCTGAACAGTTTTTTTTTTAGGTTTCTGAAGTCACCTTAACGGTTTTTATTAGGGGTTGTCGACATTTTTCTCCTTGTCAGTTGTATTTTGGTGTGCATCTTATTGATAATGTCTTCAACTGTCTTGGACCAGTAATGCGTCGTTGCCCCCGACCTTTATTGTCATGGTGCATTTGCCTAGAGTTGTACGTCAGCTTGTGACCAATTACTCCCAATCTATGTTTGTACACATGGTTTCTCTGATGGAGCACCCTCATCTGCAAGGATGACGCGTCCTAGTTGGTGTAGTGTCTAGGCAAAGATTGCCCCCAGCATGGTTTCCATTAGTCTTGTCTGCTAGTCCTGTATCAATGTTCCTGTATTATGCTGGGATCAGTTAGTCCCTTCTACTTTGTTGGGTCGGAGTTGTCCATCATGTTATGATGAAGAAGACCTTGGTTATTATGAGGTTGTTTCCCTGGAAAGAGTTCTTTTATTCATCCGATTGAATCTTCGTGGGTTTCCTAGTTGCCTGTACAATGTATGCATGTCATGAATGTATGCATGATATACGTAATGTGTCACTATAGGATGTATGTTGTTAGTCATTTCTCTTATTTTTGTGTATATGAATGGGGTGCTCTTCCCTGTAAATGCATATGTCATGTAGGATGTCAATTATATTTATAAATGTATAAATGTATGCCTACATGATGCAAAAGAATTCAATATGCCATGCTAAATGTTTGCATCTCCTATGTTCAACGCTAGGTGTCTTCAACTGCATACTCTGAAGCTATAGTAGACTGCATTTTATTGTTGCCACCTCAAGGTGTTTGAACAATGAGTTGCCCCATCACTTCAATGATAGAGAAGGTACAGATTGATGACTGTTCCATATATTCCTTGCTTTGATTAGGATTAAAGGTCCTGACCTGAATTCTCGCTCTTTTGATGGAAATGAAGATTTAGCTCTTATTTTTACCCAGATTGCTTCTCGTGCTTCTATATATCTATAAATGACTTCCCAAATGCAAGACAGTGCAACCTATCATATCCATTCATTGAGGGACAATAGCATTAACTGAGAAGATGAAGTTTGCCCCTTCCTTGAGTAATTTGCTAACATTGTGTTGTCTTAGTGAATTCCAACATTTTCATTTTGTATCTGTATGTTCAGTTGCCCCAGGTTAGCTAATATAACAATGTTTAAGCTACTTTGAAAGATGTGTGGATAAAATCTTGACTATTCTTATTGAAGTTCTAAGTAGTTAAATTCTTTATGGTGTATACTTCCAATGGAGTCTCCTGCTTTTCTCCGGTAACCATATCTCATTTTTATTTTGTTCATGCCTTAACTTTTTCCAAGAGCACATCTTTGTGAGGTTTTCACCCTAGCAGGCTGCCCTAACTTTTGCATAAGCCACTCACGAATGGGTTTTCAACTTATCGGGCTTTTATTTTTTTATTGATGCCTAAACTCTTGCATGAATTACCCCTGAAAAAATTTTACAAACTCATCTGGCTTATTCATTTTTTTCTTTTTTCTTTTTACAAATATGACTATCGAGAAAAGCTATCTTTGATCTTGCCCCCAACTAGGTTCAATGAGGTACAAATAGTGTTGGTTTCAGGCTTGTGACATTGCGTTGTGGGGCATTGTCAGAGTTTAGTTCAGCTGATTCTAGAGTCCAGTGTCTAGGGAGTACTGAGCAAGACGAATCTAGTTGACATATAGAGAGGAACCTTTAGTGAGGCTGTGAGGAGGAACATCATCTTCATTGAGTAATGAAGAGAATTGTTGTTGCTGAAGATGATGTTTGTATCCATGGTGGAAACTTAGTATTCCTTTGCTGTTTGTCAATTCTGAATTCAACCCACAATTATTTTTGCCCCCTGTGTCGGTCAAGAACTAGCCGATGTATCAGGTGCATCTTTGAAGATTGTTTGGCTGACATGACATTTCAAATAATGAGTTGTTGCTAGTCTCATATCTATTTCATCTTGTTTGCTTAGTGTTTCCTTTTCTGGTTTGAATGCAATGACATTAATGATGCAATAAGAATTTAGAATCAATTCCAGTTCATTTAAAAATGCCACAGAATTGTACTTTATATGCTGGATCCTATATCGTTGTCATCATAGATCATGTTCTTCCGATTAAGCCTCAATCATGGTTCTCATTTTCAGCTTTTTCCATCCTTTTTCTTCACTTTTTCCTCATTTTCACTTCCTCAGCCCCTTTTTTGCATGGGTTGGTAAGTTTTGGCATCGTGTTAATTCTTTGCTTAAGCTGTTATTTGTTGGCACTTCAGCGCATTTCAAGGTTATTGCTGCCTAAGGACAAGCTGTCCAGATCAATGGAGTTCTTACTTTATTGATCTTTTAAGGCCTGCTATTATGAGTCAAAATTCATTCTTAAGTTTTGGTTGAAATCACATTTGTTTGAGTAGCCTCTAGTTGCTTCCGTTTTTGTGTTTTGGCCATGCTTCACGGTCACTTATGAATGCTTTATTTTGAATCTTTCTCCTTCCTCGTTTTCATTCATTTTTCATCTCTTTTTTTTCTTTTTTCTTTGGCCTTGTCTTTTGCCTAAGGCGCCTCTTTGCAAGGTTTTCACCTTAGTAGGCCTGCCTTAACTTTTGCATGAGCCGCCCACGAACCGATTTTCAACTCATCAGGGTTTTTTTTTGCTCTTTCTTTTTCTTTTTTTTTTTTGAGTCGTAGAGAGATTTTGACATTTTGTTTCAGCTTGAGGAAGCATGTCTGGAAGCATTTTTTAGAGGCCTTATATGTTTTAAGGTGATATCCAAGACCAGTAATTTTTATTGGTGCTCTACTTGACCTATATACGTGATGCCAGCACCGATCATAGCCATTTTAGGATCAAACATGGCATTTTTTGCTCTCATTTCTTCTCTTTCAATAACAGTAGTTGGTGGATACAACAAGTACCTCTAGGCTTTGTAGCAATGTTAAATGAACCATCATGATATGGATTAATGTCAAACAAGCTTATAGATGATTGATGTAGTGCATTCATGCGATGAAAGAGATACTACTTAAACATAAGGAAACAAATGTTCTATCATTTACTAGAACACAAAAACAACAACAATATTGAAAAAGCATAACAAATGTTCGGCATGTTGAGCTAAGAACTAGAATTTTGACCATCATGGCTCTAAGTACTAGACTGCCTAGCCTCAGAATCTAGGATCTTATCTTCGTCGATCAAGTCTTGTATCTTATGCTTAAGCTTCGTGCATTTATCAGTATAGTGGCCATCCACCTGATGAAATGTACAATAAGCCCCGTGGATATAGTTGAGAGAACTTGTGTTTACAGGCTTCTTAGCAGGTTGAGGTTCAAGCAACCCTTTCTTGTCTAAGCATTTAAATACCTCAGAGAGTGGTTGATCTAAGTTGGAGAATGTTTGACTACCAGGAAGATTATTGACATCTGTAGTTTCACCTTCTGACTTGTTGGGGTAACTATAGGTGGTCTTCCCCTTTTGAGTCCTTTTCCTTTTTGATTCAATTTCCTCACATTGTAGTCTGTCATCGTACAAGTCATTAAAAGATTTGGGGTTCATAGTCTGTAGAGTCTCTACCATATTAGGAAGCACATTCCTAACTACTATTCTGACTTGATCTTTCTCTAATGGTTTGTTCTTCAGCAAAGCAGCCTTATTCCTCCAGCGAGTAAGGAAATTAGTAAAGGAATCATTGTGCTTTTGTTTAGTCATCTCAAGGTCTCTCAAAGATACTTCTAGTTTGGCATTATAGGAGTATTGTCCAATAAAAGCATACAAAGTTCCTTCCAGTTATCTTGAATAGAAGAGGGCAAATGATGATACCAATCTTGGACAATTCCAGTCAGCGACAGAGGAAACACTCCAACTTTCTATTCAGTATCAGCGGGTGTTGTAGCCATGATTGAACCGTATTGTTTGAGGTGAAGCTTTGGGTCTCATATACCATTGAACTTTTTCATATCAGTTATAGTGAACTTAGGAGGCAACTTCTTCATACCCTTGACTCCCATGCTGTCTAGGTCAAAGTCCACATCAGATTTCTTTCCCTTGACTATGTCTTGCAACTGTTCCATCTTCCTAGTCAAGGTTGAAATAGCATCATGGTCACCAGTTCTATCTTCCCATTCAGGAGATGGATTCTCAGGTGTCCTGTCAGGGTTAACAACATTCTGAACCTCTTCCTTAATCATAACCCTCAAAGCAGCCATGAGTGCCTCCATATCAAAGTTCTGACTTGATCCTGACATTCTACTTGGATTGAAATCTCTTGAATTGACACAATCTTCAATCAACCATCTTCCTACTCGTTTCCAAGCTGACTGAGGCTCAATGTTTACTGCAAGACAAGAGAGTTAGCAGTATGCATGAGATGCAAATGCATGTATGTATGACAAGGAAACAAGAAACTTGTTAGTTGTACACATAACAAATACTACTGTCTAACAGGCCTTCCAACCTTATTTCTCCCACACACGTATTCCGTTGGTCAAAAGTCCATTTCCTAGGTAGGCTGGGGTACTTTATTTCATCAACGGGGGATGATAGTACCATCGTATAAGAACATTCTCTCAAACTATCCTAGCAAACAATAACACTTATGATAATTGAGTCTCTATCCTTGCACCTAAATTTTATCTTTAGGTGGATAGAGTTTCGGAATAGGCTTTAAGCTTAATGATCATAAATACTCATGGCAGCATCACAGAAAGTAGGATTTAGCGGGTACAACCTAGTGGAAACTTCTATGGTCATTACATGCTAGGCTTTGACTCTTCGGTTTGGCTAAGAAGGCTCCCACAGAGTAAGACTCCCATTAACCATTACTAGGATGGTAGGAGATCCAGTATGGGCCTCCCATTAACTGTGACCCATTAACCATTGTTAAGATGGTAAGCCAGGTAGGACTCCCAATCACTGTGAGTGGTCCACCGATAATACAATCCAAGAAACTAGTGTGGAATCGTTGGATTGCATTATAGATGGTACCGGGGTTTATTAGGGACCCTAAAAATGTAGAACTATGTGCAATGCAAAGGAGAACAATGACCAGATTAATTAAAAAGATGGGAAATTGCTCAAAATCTTCATTCATTTTACTTGTGAAAACTTCCCCAGAAGAGTCACCGCTGTGAACAGAGCGCCCTGGACCTGCCCGTCGATTGGTGTCCAATAACAATGGCGACGGACTCACTAGATGAATTTTTAGAATTTTATGAAAATAGTTGTGAAGTCCCCTCCCGAATTGCATTGGGATCACCTAGTGATTAACAAACAGATAGATTCCTCAGGAATCCTAATTCATCATCATACCAGATGATTTCTGGGTTCAGAATGCATCATCCATTCTTGGGGCAATTTTCCATTTAATCAAGTAATGAGGTCATTATTTCCTACCAGTGACAAATAATATAAAGCGATTAGTCACTCAGAAAGTAGGATGCAATTAATGGGTGCGCCTAATATTGTTTCTAATAGATTTTAGTCCCGTATTAAATCCATCGTAGTTAACCCTAATTGATTGAGTGCTAATTGCTGCATGGGTAGGTTAATACTTATTTTAATAATGGTTTGTCGAGTGGATTATTGCCTTATTCATTTACATGCATAGCATCCACAGTCATTTTCTATGTATTTTTACATTTATTAACAGGTTAACATTTGCACATTAATTTATGTATTATTTACCTGAAATATTAGGATGGTAGGAGTATACATACACCCTTAAAGAAAGGAAAGGTGAAACGAGTTTCTACCATTTTATTGTACTTATTACCAGGTTTTATTTATTATAAATGTTTGATTAATTATATAACATGTAATTCTAGGTTACTGCATAAATGTAAATAGGGTTAGCAATGGTACCGATCAAAAGACTAATCCCGAAGAGGATTAATCTATCAACCTTGTAGCTTCAACCAGTTGATCCACCATGGTTTTTTGAGTCGATTCTTGACCTGTTTATTACATGCCTTTTGAATATAATACATGTAAATGATAGTTATAACTTTAAGGAGTCTATGAACGTCCTATATCTGAAGCATCTTATCATAGTATGAGTTACTTCATGAAGTGTTTCGGAAGCTATCTTGGTTGTGGCACCGGAATGTCAAGGGCATTTTGGGAATGAATTTGATGGAATTAGACAAACATCAAAACATAGAAATTAAAGTAGACATCTTGAACTTCAGTTAGGCTCATGAATTTCTTAATTTGGAGTTCGGATGGCCGAGATATTCCACTCACAAGTTAGGCTAAAATCCTGATCGACCTTCAGCGTGTTGATTCGGACGAACCTTTCATCATCTGGACAAACCTTTCTGATCATTCGGCCAAATCATTATCATGGACAGCCAAAAAAATATATTTGAAGTAGGTGGGACATGTGGTTGAAACGTAAACATCCGGTTGAGTCATTAAACATCCGGACAAATATTTATGAACATCTGGCCGAATCTGTAACTTGAAACAGCAAATTTAAAGCTTTGTATCAAATTGTTTATAAAAAATGTTACCAAATGGAATATAAACAACAATAAATTGGAGGCTAAATAAGTTATAAAAATCTAGAAATGGATAAAGAGATGAGTTTTCGGGGTAACCCAAGTTAATGAACCAAAATTGCTTTTTGATTCATAACTTGGGTTTCGGGACTCCAAACTTCAATTCGATTGCTCCCCTAGATTTGCTTAGAACTCACATGTATAGACAAAATATAAAAACAACTTAGTATGTAAAGTGGGAAAAAGTGATAGTAAGCTAAAAATAGAGAAAACGGGAATGAAATGAGCTTATTCTAATGTATGGATGCTCAGTGGATGGTTGGTTGCCCTCAAAATGGAGGTATGTTACCGTTTTTGGGTAGAAGTGAGCTTCTAGATTCAAAGCTTCCTCATTCAAAAACTTTACAAAAATAAGTTACAGAGAAAATGAGTATGTGGGTTTTGCTTCCTCCCCTTGTTGTTGAAAAATGTAGGTTTTTATAGAAACTAAAGGAATCTATTTAGTAACTTGGACAAGTTGTAGTATGGGCATGGTGTAGGTAGGCTTTGATGGCCTACTAACTTTTCCAGCAAATTGTACAAGTTGTCGCATGGCGTAGGTCGGCATAGACTTATCATGCGACAAATTCATGAATCTGTCCCAAACCAAGTCATTTCAAAGAGATGATCCGGCCACACCTTTAATGATCATCCGGCAGGATGATCACCAAAGGTCCGGTTGGATCCTTTTGGGCTTTAAAATGGGCTTATGAAATGTGGGCCAACCTAGGATTTTGAAGGTTCGACCGGAGCATTGAACATCTGCTAGACCATCAATGGACCTGAAATTCATTTTTGAGGATGTTTGAAATTATTTTCAACCCTTTGGCTTATATCTATGAAAAATTGGGTGATAGAGTGGTCCAAACTACACCGTATTCATCACTGGGCTCCTGCACTGCTTCCACATACCTGCATCCAAAAATTCAGTGTCTACAATGCACCACATGCGTAACATGACCTAGCAAAGGGATGGAGACTATTCATGAAAGCCATATCAACATCAGAAAAAGTAAGTTGTTCAAAAAGGGCTAAACTAGTGTCCTAAAAGAAGAAAACATTAAATAAGGTGGAAATGTTCAGGGATGGCAAAACAGTGCCAGGAAAGAGTGCATCTCAATCACATCTAAAATACCCAACAGGGGGGGTGAATTGGTACATAATTAGAAATTAAAAATTGCATCAACAATGAACAAAGGTTTATAGTGGTTCAGTCCTAACTTAACTTACGTCCATTTCTCCCAAAGAGCACTTTGGGCTTCCACTAACCTCAAATGGATTTACAAATAGATTTCAAGGCTACCCCAAACCTTTACAAAGTGAGATTTAGAAGGCTATCTCACAACCTTTACATAAAGAGTGTTCAAAGGTTAACTCACAACCTAACCCTAGTGTTTCTCGATCCTCACTAGAATTGACACTAGTGCTAGGATAGAAGCCACTCAACCCAAGTAACAAATGCTCAAGAGCTCTAACTACCCAAAACATAAGCAAACTCAATGAGTTAATGCTCAAATACAAAGAGAAACAAAAATGCAAGAGTTTGGCTATTAAAGAATTAATGTGTTTTATTTGAGACACATTTATGATGGGTATTTATAGCCAAAAGACCCAAAACTAGCTGTTAGATACAAAGGAACGGGTGTATCCGACAACCATAAACAAGTGCATATAATGCTCTACACTGTGTTACGTCACTGGCGTGCTTCCACCGGTCGCAGGCGCGCTTTTCAAAAAGTAGTCTAAATGGCTAATTTTTCTTGGAATAAGATTTGAAAACCATGGGGATGCTTTCACTAGCTAGGGAGACTTGAAAACCCAACCTTCTGCTTCTAAACCACGGGAGCGATGCCAATGTCACGGCGCGACTACATTTTGAGGTCCTGAGATCGCGGGGGCGATCTGCTAGTCACGGGCGCAGAAAAGATATAGTTTCTTTATTTTGAGCCTTGTTTCCTTGCTTGAAATCCTAGATGTGATTTCAATTACGAGTGAAGCTTTACTTCAACCGCAAGGGCAGTTTGGAAATCACGGGCGTTGTTAAACGACTTGGACGCGATTGGCCTGACTGCGGGCATGCATTAGAGTTCATTTCGTATTTTTGACTTAGACTTTTTGAACTTCAACCTACACCCTTAGAAACTTGATTAGACTCTGAGAAAAGGTTGTTAAATGGAAAATAAGATAGATTGACGCCACTAAGGCCAACAATCTCCCCCTTTTTGAGTTTGACAACCCAAAAACCTTTAAATCATTAAACGGGCTAAAAAGCTTTGATAAGTGTATAAGTTGATTGGAGTTGCTCCCTCTCAACTTGTGCATGATAAAAACTTGTTAAAAAATTTTAAAGAAGGAGCTTAAGTAGCTTAAGGACTTCTCCCCCATTGTCAACTAAAAAACTAAATAATTGAAACAAAGGAAATAAAGATAAATAAAAAGGAACAATATGATGATGATGCAATGAATATGATGATGAGCAGTAGAAAAGATAATTAGTTAAAAGAAATCATCATTTCATTCATTGAAAGTTAGATAAATACAAAATGCAATGAATATGATGATGATGCATGAAAAATAAAAAGGAACAATAACTAAGGCCAAAGGACTACAGACCATCATGGTCACAAGGGTCAATGTCAATTTTGGTATGGATGGCCATTATATCGGCATGAATAGCTAGAAGGTCTTTATCTTGGTCATCAAGCCTAACTTCCAATCTCTTGTTGACAACTTCTTGAGCTTCAAGCTTGGCCTCAATCCTTTTAAGAGAATATAGGATTGCTAAGACGGGTGGTGGAGTAGAAGATGATGAGGGCTCTTACCCTTGCCTATCCCTAATGTCAATGATAGGGATTTGAATGTCTTTTTCATGGGAAATACCATCATGTTCTTCTTCTTGCTTATCCCCTCCTTGACCCATTCCTTCACCAATGACTGAGGCATCTCCCTTTTCCTTTTATCTTGCCTCTTCCCTTGCCTTGGCTTCCTCCTCTTTTCTTCCCTTTCTTCCTCCTTATCCTCATCTATTTTGCCACCCAAGTACTCATAGGTGTTGTTTGGCAGCTTCCTCACAAAATTCACTTTCATGGTGAAGGACTTGAGATCCATGAGTCCACTCACCAAAGAAAGTGTGCCATTTAAAGGATAGGCTTGGGGCTTCTCAAGGTTGATTTTGAGGAAGGAAGCAATCTTTGAGATGTCCGAACCCATAAGTATGGTGGTTGTTATGGAGTTTTGAAGGTAAAGAAGGTGATCAATGAAGAAATAAGAGGTTTGGATTTTTTTTCTTTCTTAAGAGTACAATGGAGAAAGAGTAGCGCTAGGTGAGGTTTTTGTACCATGAGTAGTTTGGCCTAGTAAACTTGATCCAAGAGAGTTGTTCAAGGTACTATTCCACTTCATCCTTGACTCCCATGTCTTCTAAGGCCTTGACATAAATCATTTTAGTCTCCACACATTCTCTAGCATAAATCCTTCTATACAAAATTTTCTCATTAACGGAAAGGAAGTCCCAGGGAATTTTTGGTTCTTGAAGGACTGGAACAGTTGATGTTTATTATGGAGAGGCTTGAGCTTGTCCTTCGGCATATTGAATTTGCCTTGGAGGGAGTTAAGATGATGGTTCCATGATGGTTATGCTGGTTCTAGGCCTTTTTATAGGTTTGGGAGGTGATTCTTTGGCAATCCCCTTCCATTTCATGTTTCTAGCTATCTCTTTACCCATAGCGATTAACGAAACAAAAGAGAAAAGCAACAAAAAGTGTGCTTGAAGGCTTAGATATGGAGGAGTAAAAGAGAAAAAGTGATGCAAAAGCCTTAAACACAAAGAAAATAGGTGTAAACCTTCATCCATATGCATTTGGGGTATTTATAGACATGTTGGAATACTCTAGAAGCTTGAAAAGTTTAAAAATCAAGAAACTAGCCATTTTCCAACTGCTAGTAACGGTAAAAAAAATTTGAATTTGAATCCAATCACGGGCACGATTTGGCGGGTCGCCCCCCTCGATTTTTGAAAAACTAAAAATTTTGAAATTTTTACTTAAGTCACGAGAACGAAATAGAGATGTCGCAGCCGCGGACTGAGATCCATGATAGATGTACAAAATCTTTCTTAAACCGGTCAAAAATTTCAAATTTTGTGGGGGCCATCTAGAGGATCACGGCCATAGTTTAGATATAGAATTTTTGTAAAAATAGAGTGGTAATGTCACGATCGTGGTTAGAGAACCGCATTTGTACATTACAGGTCAAAAATGTTTTTTCAAAGTGTGAAGAAAAAGTTTGAAACTAAAGTATTCCAAGTTTGTTTATGACTTTGAATGACTCCTAAGCGATATTGTATCCATTAAAAAGGATTCATTCTAGTCTTGAAGCGCATATGAATAAGAGAGTACAATAAATTTTCAAAGAAACATTTTGAAATTGATCCGTACTCGCTGCACACATGAATTTAAGCTTGCACCAGAAAATTTTGACTAAAAGTATTCCATCTAACCACTTTCAAGTCAATAAAAAAACTTCCAAAGTCCATAATAGAGACTAGATTTGTAATTGAGTCTTAGTGGAAGTCTTATGACTTGAATAGCTTAAGAATTAAGCTAGATCATATATAAAACTCACTCCTTTTCATGTACATAGAGGACATCATGTTAGAATGTCAAAAATAAAGAAAAAAAAAAGCACGTAAGAACAAAGCATACAAAGCATTTAGAGCATAAAGTTTCAATCTTTTTCATTAAAAGCTTAAAACTTTCATAAAGTTTGAACCTTTTCTGCATTTTTAACAATTGAAGTCAAGAAAAGCAACCACAAAGACACTCAAAACAAATACGAGGGTTCTCAAGCGCTTCTAGATCTGTTTTTCTTCAAGGTAAGTCTTACTAATCTTATGTTTTCATTGTTTTTGCCATGTTTGCATGATTTGGATGTCATAATATTCTGTTTTAATCTATTTTTATCACTGTAATTTGTTTATGATTGTTTTTCAATGTGCTTAAATGTTGTTTTCAATTCAGATCTATAATTTACATGTCATTAAATGCCATGAACATGCATTTTAATCATCGTTAATTGTTGTTCAATGAGTTTAAATGATGTTTCTATGATTGATCCGCCATGAACACATTTATTTTTCATTTATTTTGTGTAAAGTTTGCATCTTTACATGTTTTGCTTCTAAAGTTTGAATCTTTTTGTGTTTTAAGCATGCCATGATTAGATCTAGGTTGTTTTACCATGTTTCATGCATTATTATGTGTTTTGATGTTTATTTTATGAGTTTTCGTTACTTTTTAATTATTTTTTGAGCTTGGCAAACCCAGAAATTTTATTTTCCATCGAATTTGGTTTTCTGCTTTTGCCTTGGCCACCAACGCCACTGCTAGGAGTCGCATCGGGCACCAACGCATGTAGATGAGTGGCGTTGGGTCCAAACGCGACTCCCATGAGTGGCGTTCGCCCCTGTTTTTCCTCCTCTTATGGCGTTGGGCCTAAATCAGTAGTGTATGGGCCCATCTGTGAATGTACAGTAGCTTTCACGTGGAATGCAGTGATGGGGTTAGTTTCTGGAACTTCTTAGGTAATTGTTTAGGTGTTTTAATGCATGAAATTGGTTATTAATGCTTATTTGGTAATCGTTTTAGGTCTAAAATGGTAGAAACCCTAGGTTGTGTTGATTTGTTGATGTGTTGCTATGTGTTATCACTTATGCATGCCAATTAACCTTAACGATGGCTGGTAATTGTTAAAATTAACCCTTGTTTGTTATTAGAAACTCATCATTGCATGCATGAATGTAAAAGGTAGGCGATAATTATTATATGTTATTATTGCTTGTTAGAAGGAGTGAAGGTTGGCCTAATACTAAGAGTATTGGGTAAAGAATCACACTCTGGGAATTCATTAGTCTGATCCTAGAATCTCTGGGGTCAATGCGCCTTTCGTATTCTTAAGAGGAATCGAGGCGTAACCTTGTAAGACATTCCCGATGCCGATTCGGGTGTTGACTACCACTTCAGGCTATTGTTGAACACACAGTGCCTTAGTTGCTAGTCATGGCCGAGGCTTTGAGGTAACCCCTTCTTGTCTACAGTTTGGCGATTTCCTTAACAGACAGACTTATGATTCAAGTGATTACCAATACTCTTTTTATTATGCTAAATTCTAGTTTCTTTGCATTGATGCCTGCAATAGAACACCCTACCTCACGGGTACTATTAATCGAGTCACCTATGATTTACAAGAGTTCTTCATAGGAGGTGAAATCAATGACTACCACTCATAGTCGATGAATTGTCCTACTATTGCTTACTATCTTATTTATGGTTAATGAGTGATAGTTAATGGGAAATTCAAAGCTAAATGTCCTACCATCGCTTGAACCTTTTTTGAAAGAGGGAGATGGTTAATTTGAGTTCACCTTTTGTGGAACCTTTTTTAGCCGAACCGACTCAAGCCATGTAATGACCCTAGCAACTTCCACTAGGACTTACCAAATGATTGATGTGTTATGTGATGCCATGAAGCCATTATTTTTACCTAGTCTAGTGTTATTGCCCTTGAATTGAACTTCTAATTACCACCTATAGGGGTGTCAATTGTTAGTCTAATTGTACCTGACTAATGTGGCCCTACAACATAGGATCAATTAGATCTTAAGAAGAGTGACCTTGACTACTACTTGTGTGGAAGGGATGTTGGTGCGTTGGTTTAATTATACTTGACCAATGCTAAAACTACCCTGGAGCATAGGAAACATCAAGGACTCATCAAGAGCAAAGACATGGATAAGGACATTATAATGACTTAATGGTTGGTTTGGATGTTGAGAGTTTTTCCAATGCGAACGTTCATACTACGTTGGTAATACCATCCCCTGTTGATGCGATGGCCCAAGCCAATTCCTAGGAATCTTGACTCACAAAATGAACACATGTGTGGGAGTAATAAGGTTGGAAGGTCTACCACTTGGTAGTACATGTGCTTGACTAACATTTGCTACTTATGTTCCATTGTCTTTTGCATTCATGCATCCCTTGCATACATGACATAGCATGCTAACCCCTTATTTTGCAGCAACATGAATCCTCCTAAGTATGCCTTAGACGCCTAGCAAGTCTATGAAATAGTGAGGGATGAAGTGAAGTCCATGTTGAGGGAATTCTTGAGGCAGCCACCTATGGACCATGTTGCAAGCCGTCTTGGAAGGTTTGAAGAGGTAGAAGCCATCCCCATGCCACTAGAAGGGTTCCCCAATCACATGAATGAGTTCAGTGAACTGGGATTTCAAGGGCAGAGAATGTAACATCCCCAAATTTAATTACATGCATTAGTGGTTAATTGGCATTATTAGTATGTTTAATTTTGTTAATTTTGGGTTATTCATTGATGATTAAGTGTAGGAGGGGTATAATTGAAAGAAATAAAAGTTGACGGTAGTTAAATTGTAGAGTTTGAAAGTTTGAGGACCAAACGGTAATTTTCCTTTAATTTTGTTAAAAAGTCAAACTTAAAAAAAAAAGAAAAAGAAGAGATAAGAAGAGAAAGGGTCGGACAAAAGAAAAGAAAAGAAAAGAAAAGAAGAAAAAAGACAGAAGAAAAGGGAGAAGAGAAAGGAAGAGGGAAAAAGGAAGAGAAATGGAATTTTGAGGAGGAAATCATTAAAATTGGTAAGTTTCTTTAGTTAATTGTTAGTAATTAATGTTAATTGCTATTAATTAATGTTAATTGGATTGTTTTAAGTTGGGAAG
>CANYLF013463486.1:0-18010 GCA_948193215.1 Bocquillonia castaneifolia
TGCCTTCTTTTGCCTTATTCAATTTTCAATATTTTCCTACCATTCTTCATTTGGTGGCTATCAATTTTTGACCTTTTTTTTTTTTAACATATTGACTTTTCAAAAACTTAAACATAAAATTCAAATTAATACAACATAACAGAGAACCCAATTTAAGGTTTTGGGTCTATCTCTTCTCATGGTAATAGAATCGATACAAGTAATTAATTCTTTTTTATTTTTATCTCTTTTGGTTTTAAAAGTTTAATGCTTTTCTTTAACTTTGATGTCTTTGTAAAAGACCGAGGATTATTAATTTCTAAGGGAAAAAAAAAATATACTATGTAGTTATCTTTACAATAAAGATTGAGGCAGCAATCCTATAAAAAAAAAAACGATTGAGTTGTGTGCATATATTACAGTAGTTTCTTGAGTTTGGAACCATAAATAATGATCTTTATTAGAGAATTTCAGTCCTTTCATTCTATGTTTTGGAAGGCCAATTAAACAAACTCAGATTGAACTACATACATGGAAATGGAATTTGTATTTTTCTATCTGGTTATGCTTTTGTCGAATTTAATTTGTATTTTGTATGTATCTTGATGGCAGAGAGATTAAGTTTATCACTCTTCTAACTATTGCAAGCTTTTGTTTAATTTCCTTCTTTTCCTCTCTTTCTTTCAATTGTACTTTCTGTCCTTTAAGAGATGGTGGGGTAATTTCTAGCTTGTGTCTTGGCAAGTTGGCTCACATTCAAGACTAAAACAAGCTCAGATTTGACTCACTAGGATGCCATTAGTGATCTTCTCATAAAAAAAAAAAATGCTTCTGTACCATATATTCTAACTGAGATCTTTAATAATTTGTCTCCTTTTGAATGTTTGTTAGCAAATCTTCGGATTATTACTCTCTTTCAAAGCCTTTGGATATGCCTACTCTGTGCCTTTGATTTTTAGAAAACTTTTCAAGGTTGGTTCAGTCTTTTGCTTTCTGTTCTAATTTTTACATATTTTTTTAACAATAATTTTTATGTGCCTGAATTTGCAAATATGTATCAAACATAATTTAACAAGTCATTGTTCTAAGGCCGTTTGGTTTGAACTCGAGGTTTGGTTTAAACTCGAGAATCGGAATCATAAACAGAATCGGAATGGAAAGGAGTGGGAAAAGGAATGAAAAATTTAATAAGTTATTTGGTTAACTAAAGAATAGGAAAGGGAATGAGAAATTTATAATAATATTTTTAATTATTTATAATATTAAGACATTTTAATTTTTATTATTTTATATGTTTCATTTGTGAAGTATAAATATTACATGTAAATTTTCATTAATTTAAGCAATTAATAATTGTTTAACTTGATTATCATGAAAATGAAAAATCCATTCCCTATAGTGTGGGGAGGAATAAGTGATTCTCATTAACGGGATAATCTCATTCCCATTCCTCCATTCCGATTCCCTCTCATTACACGGCCTTAAATTCCTTTTATTTCTCTAATGAATGTGATCATGCTTACCTTGAAGCCAACAATCTACAAGTCTAAGTAAAATTCAAATAAATAGCCATACGTATAAGGATTGATTGGATATTAGGAAAAAAAAACCCTTCAATAAAGTGGTTGGCTTGCCAAGTTGGCATAAAACCAATGTCATGTGTTTAGGCTATAGCTGAGTTGATAGATAGTCTACCTAAAAATTTCTCTATCGAATGAAATAAAAATAACGAATGTTCACGGCGTTGGTTTCAGGCAAGGTTACTTCCAAGTTCCAACAAAGATCGTTCACTGTTGAAAGTTGTTCGTTTGCTCCAAAATTTTTCCAGGCGAGCTCAAACTCACCTCATTAAATATAACAGGTAAAGTAACAAAAGAATGTGAAAAGCAAAGGGAATTTGAAAAAAAGAAAAAGAAAGAGGTAGAAAGAACTGAAAATGAAAAGAATAAAGAAAAATTGTAAGAAGCTATTTTCCATTAGCACTAGCATGCTTATCATGCTTATGGAATGGCCAAAGATTCACTAAGCGCTCTAGTACAGCTGCACTTTTTGAGAAGTAGCCGGAGAATCCTGCTGGGGTTGAGGGTGGAGGAAAGTCTTCAGCTGGCATGGCGAATTGGCGAATCATCTTCTCCATTTTCTCCAGTGTCAGATATGATCCTACTTCTTGCAATCTTTCAGGACCCATAATGGGCAGCGTATGTTCCTGGTGCAATGAATTTGCCTCACTGTCGTTCTCCTGAATAAATACATAAATGAAGTCAGCTGAGCAACACCCTTTTATATCACCGAACACTTCTAAAAGTATTTGCTCGGCATTTTGTAGATAACCATCTAAAATTATTTTGATCATAATAATATCGATTTAAGAGAAATAAACTAGAAGGACAGCAGAAGAAACCAAGTAATTTAGTTCATCGAATTCTTCTGCAAACCATACAATTATTCTAGCAGAAGTCTGTCATTTACTGAACTTCTGGAGAAGTCCATACAGCATGTTCCCAGAACAATTTGGAACTTCATCTAGAACAGACCACAATATCAAAATGAAAACCCTCTGAAAGTTAATGTCCTGCTCACAAAAGCTCAGCCAAGTTCACTTTGCGGATTTACAAAATATATCTATCAACTTCTTTCCTAGGTTGTCGTTCATGAGAACTGTTTCCACTTTGATTTTCTATTCCTTTTCTTCTAAAAAAAAAAGAGGAAACTCTGACTAGGGGTAAACTTTTGTTCAAATGGCTATAGAACATACTAAAGTAGATATGAACTTTTGCAGGAATGATTGAAGATGCATTACCTCCAAGGGGGACAAGTCTGCACCACGACTATATGTCATCTCTATGCGATATCTTTTTGGGTCTTCCAGAGGAACCTACATTTTCAATTTCACAAATGCAAGTAGATGAGTAAAACAGCCGAAAAATTCCAGCATAACTACATTTAATTGATGTAACCAGTCCAAGTAATTACAAATTTTTGTGCTTTAGTCTTTTGTAGATAAGAAAGTAAACAAGACTTTCAATGACTTAAATCATCATCAACCAAAGATACAAACAAGACTTTCAATGATTTAAATCATCAGTAAGTCAAGATGCAAACAGTTTCGAAAGAAGAATATAATAGACTAATTCTACACAGGCATATCAAGAGGCCCAAACATTTAGCATTGATAGACAACAAAAGAAGCCGAAGATAAACTACTGTATTAAAGCACGAGACGATAATTAGTGTTGAACAAGCATTCCAACTTGTCCAACTGGACTTCAGAACAAAATTTGATAAACCCCCTAATAAAGCCATTAAAGCGCAGCACAATCAGTTGAAATAAGAAATAACAGATATGTATCATGTTGCCATTTACATGCATGCTAAACAAGTTCGGTGGAATTTAATTTGGCCAGACCACCAAAGGAACTTTGTTTGCTGGCTTAAGGATAGAAATAACACACGAAACTTGATGTTAGACATAACTAAATTGTAAAGGATAATATAACCTGATTGCCTAAATTCCTGATCTCAGCCCAGATCACTTAATTTGGGTTGCTACATAGCATACATAGGTCAAGGCCAACAAAAACTGGCTCATAAAAATTTTATTGAGGAAAGAATAACAAGTAAAATTAGCACCTCGATGTTCTCAAACATCCTCAGTACTATATAACTCATGTAGTCAAGCTCCTTAGTTTTGTGCAAGCGCTCCAAGCCATTATGGCAAACAAGACTATCCTCTCCTTGAAGAGATTCATCCAGATTACAATAACGGAGAACATTCATAAGGGAATGTATATGAGATTCCTGAAAAGACAAAATTGGAACAAATAATTTAAGGTTCACTGTAACTCTCCATAAACATATGTATGTGTGACTCTGTGTACATTGAATGTCAAATAAATAACATTAAACTATGTCAGATTGATCATAGATGGTAAATCGATACATTCCTCTCCAACTGTGCAATAATTATATCATATTTGGAAAGTATTTGAGAAAGAGAGCAAATGTAGGTTTAATCCAAATGGAAATTCCATACAAAATCTAGTTCTAAATTTTAATGATGTCATCAAGACTGAGGATAGTTAAATAGTTTGTGCATAAACTGTAAAATTCTTCCTGCAAAGAATAGAAGAAATTTTTCTCTAAGATTAAAATTCTTTTTTTTTCCTGGCACTGACTGGAAAGAGAAGGTATACATGTTACATGAGTTTTAAGCATCTACTGAGGCAGTACAGAATATCTGAACACCTCTCTTCTAATATTTCATAAAATTCCAATGTCATACAGACCACAAGAAAAATAAGTTCACTTATGTTATGACATGAGAGAGAGAGAGAGAGAGAGAGAGAGAGAGATCTAAGTTGTAATGGATGAAAGCAAATGGCGCATATATTATACTTACTGAAGTAAAATAAAGACGTGTTCGGACATGACGTTCAGGTGTCTTGACATTTGCATAACTGGTTAAGAATGAGATATGTTGCAAGTTTAGTCATTCCTTTAAAAAAATCCTAAAAGCACAAGTATAATGAGTATAATGATCAACATGCGTACTTGGGATCCAAACGGTATTTTGTCTCCTTGTCATCATCATCGTCCTGATCCATTGACATTTCACTTGTGCTAATTCTTCTAGTGTCTCCATTATCCTCATTCTTAATGTAAAACTTTGATTGAAAATCTGCATCCTCCTTTTCATTGTTTGTTGACATGGCATCTTGGTCTTGATTACTCCTTAATTCTGCAACACTAATTGCTTCCTCTCGAGTATTCCTCAGGTCAATCAATATTTTACCCAACAGACGACGAGCAATCTGAAATTCAAAAGACAAGAACTTGAAGACATTGCAAAAAAAAAAAGTACCAATGTTCCCAGGGAGCTGAAAAGTGAAGAAACACAGCTACAGGGGCAGAATATGATCCAAAAAGATGGAAGAGAGTTGAGGCATCTCAGAACAAACCCAAATATCTTTAAAGCTATAGTTGTTCTTGAATCTATTCAAACAAAAGAATCAAATATTCATGTAATAATACATGATGAACTTCATGGTGGTTCAAGTGTAGACATACTTTCAAGAGCACATGGAACAAATGCCTCTCCAGGAAATATTCTTAATACTAGTACTCACTTCTGAGCAATATCAAACAAAGTTTTATAAAAATACAATGTCACTAAAGCGACCAGACATATGGCTACCAATTGAATTTACAGTTCAAGATAGAAATCATAAGCATTCTAGGCTTTACCTTGGAGCCAATCTTCAATTTCTGCTTTGGATTGATACCATACTCATTTGGGATGACGCCATCTGCAAGTAACTGCAATAAATTTAAAATGTAAGACGGACATAGCCAAGAAAATCAACTAAGGGGATTTGACAAAGAGCTTAGCAATAGCATATATGACAAGCAGGGTTTGTGTCACTAAAGTCAGATTTTACTTGCCAAACTTACATCTATGGATGTATAATATAAATCAGTTTAGAACCCATTTTGCACAAAACTAAATTGGCTTATAAGGTCCAATCTTCTCCACTCATATACACTCATTACACTCTATTACCTTGCCTATTTAGGATTGTATTCTCAACAACTCGTTAAAACAGGTAACATTAAATTTTGAAGTTCATGAATAGTGTAGGATCAGATTTTATTTATACCTGAGCAACTTTGAAGAGTTCATCAAGCCCTTCTAGATTAAGATGAGCATTGTGCAACAAATCATATCTGTCAAATGGTAGATAGGTTAATAAAGAAACCATTTTAGCATAAATATATGTCAACCTTGGGAATGATACAATGCAATCAGAGAATACTTCTTTTTAAGATTTGCCCACCACATTCAAATAAGTCAAATCTTAATGCTATGCAGCACAACACCATTTACATTTAAAAAGTTCATCAAAACCCTCTTTTGTCCTTGCTTGTTTTGAAATGGGAAATGGTGGATGCAAACGCAAGCATGCCAACACAGATGTGAGGCACTTTGTGCATATCACATGTTCATGTGCTCACAGCCATAAGACACAGGTGCTGTTATTTATTTATTTATTTGGACAATAGACACAAATACTGTTTTGCCATGCCTAACTAGTCACTGAATTCCCAACACTGGCCACCACATACCAGAACAAACCAGCCCAGGCTACCATCATTCAGAATATAATTAGACATGGATTGCAGTAAAATACTTAAAAGTTTCAATTGATACTTCCCAGAAGTACTTTACTCGTCACATAGGGACTGCTAAGAGATAAATAATTGAAAATGAAACATTAAAACATCAAGAACTATCTCAATGAATGATCTAAGTAAAAATTAATCATTAGATCATTGGAAGGTAACAAAGCACATCATGCCAACTTAGAACATTGCAACAAAAAATAACTTCTAGAAAACCATAATTTCATTTAAGTCAAGTCTACCTAGAAACTATATAAGCTTAGTGGGCCTGTGGGTTCACAAAATAAAAATAAAGTTCATCTGCATCCTAGACAGAATTTGTTATTTTTGTTAAGGACAATTACTATGTAATAACTTGCACGTGGAATAAAAAGAACTGGAAACAGAGGACTTACTTGCAAGAATCATAGACATCAGGTATTTGTGTGATATCAAATCGGCTGCAAGTATATAGACCATGAGAGAATGTCAGAAAAATAAAGTAGTCTATAAAATAAAAGTACTTTCACCCTCTGGAGACTGGAATGATAATTCTGAATAAATTAAATAAATTCAGTTGCAGAAAATTTGACATGCTTTATTTTATTGATTACTGATTCAATGAATGGTCAATGGAAAGATAACAGCTGCTTACTCTTTGCGTTCATTATACAAGTCCCTTTCCAGCTTTCTCCAACGGGCATACATCAAGAGGAATCCTTCACTACCACAGGGCAATCCTGCTGCAATACGATCAATATCTATGTTTGTTTTACCAAGGGCCTTTGCTTGGTCATATGGGGGAAAAACATTATATGAGCTTGTTTCTGTAAGTTCTTCATCTTCATCCTTCGCCAGCATTCTCACTTGTTCTGTGACCTTCTTGGTCAATTTCACCTGTTCATGAATCAAACTAAAGAGATGTGTTCAAAAAGAACAGGGAAGAATAAGAAGGTATTCATAGCTTTTCATGTCCAGCAGGCACTCAATCCTCGTATAAAATATTGAAAATACTAATAAAAGCAACAGAAAATTATTAAAACAATTGAAGAAGATTCATTGATGTAAGAAATAGATAAAAAAATACTGTCATCTAGCACCACAATGTCGTAGGGCAGGAAGTTCATTTGCATTGTTTCCATACCATGAGGTTTCACTTAGGTATAATTCTATCTAAATCATGTTAAAAACATACCGCTGTTGTCCATGTTAGGTTCAAATATCATCCATATGAAACTACATGTAACATCATGATTGATCACTTGAGAACATAATTACCAGTTTTGGAAGAAGTTCAAAAGCATTTGGGGGTAGCCCACATCCGTCATTCATCCAAGGAAATTCAGAGTATTCATTGCTATTAGCAGACTTTGCACCAGAAATTATGATCTCATTAAGCCTAGCCTGCAAAAGTTACGAAACAAAAGAAATTACTTACTTTGAGAATATTAATAACAGTAGGTTTCATGTATATATATACCAGGGTCAAAACGAACAGAAGCGTCATGCCAAACCCCAAACATGAGCAGTAGCAATATTTGATGAACAAATGCATAACGAGACGGCACATATCAAGCTTAACAAGCGGTTCATATTGCACTGGAATGGCACAACCCATTTAATCTGACAACTCAAGTGTTCTTTAGACTACATAACTTCTTGTTCCTTAGAATTTAGATAGGAAAAATTGACTTTAAATATCTTTTCTAATGTCATCTGTAAAAAATAAAATGATAATTTGAAAGATTAACGATAAATGATTAATTGAAAAGATTAACTGGAACATTAATAGATATTATATCAATCATCCAAGCAGCAGATTAAAATTGTCCATCCATTAAAAGCAAATATATCAATGGTAAGAAAATATTTAGCATGATATAATCTCTTTTTTGAAGATTGTCTTCAATTAATTATGGAATGAAACAAATTAAGATAAACTTCGGATTTGATGCTGAGTCCACGCAGTCTACACCTGCAGTTTTCAACATTGCCATCCCTATGTTCCTTGCATAATATCTTTCCCAAATTTTATCAATGCTTAATCCTAATTGCTGCTCCACAAGAAGAAACACACTAACAGTGTTTAAATTCCCAAATTTGTCAATCAGCACATGCAGTAGAAAGAGTAAATTTCATCCATGGTCCCTGAACTATCTTCTCTCTCCCAGTAAAATTCCTAAACTTCAATTTGTAACTTAAAAATCCCTAAACTTTAATTTTGTAACATAAAAATCTCCGCCATCAGTTTTTACCTTATAAAAAAATTCATTTAGATGAATTTTGATATGAAATTTTATATGTTAGTCAAGAAAAATGTAATATAATTTATAAAAAAAAAATAAAAATAATTTGGCCATGATATTATTATTTTCTAATTTTTAATTGAATAAAATTGATAAATTCATAAAAAAATAGAAAATAAGGTCAATATGGTCCCGTCCCAATTTTGGTGAAATGTCATGATAAAATATGTTCAATTTATTGGAATATAAAATGATACAATTTGGTTAATGATAGTTGATTTGACGCTAACAGTGGGACTTTGGTGTTACAAAGTCATAGTTGGGGAATTTTTATGTTACAAAATTAAAGTTTAGGGATTTTTAAGTTACAAATTGAAGTTTATGGATTTTACTGGGAGAAAGAAGATAGTTTGAAGACCGTGGATGAAATTTACCCCAGTAGAAAGCAATTTTAGTCAATATCTAGGGGAAAAAATAGAAGCGATGCACATGAATTGGCTTAGTAATATTATTTGGAGGGCAACTACTTGATAGTGGATGCCTTCTGACAACATGCACCCATCTATAATTCATCTAGAGAAGCAAGACGGACCTTTGCTTCTTCCATCTCACTGCTGGCATTGTCCAGTCCATCCAACATCGAGGAATCCTTGCTGACAAGAGAAACCTGGACAAAAATTTGTTCAGTTGGTCATAATTAAAAGCTCACAAGCAGCCAAACTCTTGAAAGGTAAGACCACAAACCAGGATTGGCGTTAGCTGTCCTTCTAGATCAAGGAGGCCTTTAGCAAATGCAGCTGCAGACATCTGTGAACAAGTATCTCATAAATGATGCATGGAAATTTGTACGCAGAAACTTGGACAACAAAGAAAACGCCCAGAAACTTGGACAACAAAGAAAATTCCCAACAGGCTGACAAGAAAATGATAAGCAGTCAAATATGTTGTTCTCTGTGCGATATTAAACTATACCTGCACACGGCCCTCATCAGAGCTGTATATCTTAAGATCATGACGATATGTACTATGTAAGCGTAGCAGACCTGTACCTTCTCCTGCATGTTATCCAGCTTTATCAGAAGAAGAATAAAATGATGGTGCTTTTAAATATAACCAATTTTTTCTTTGCTGGAAAGAAATGCAACTATTGCATGATATAAAATTAAAGAAAATATGAAAACTCATTTACCCAATCAAACCTACATAGAACAAAGAACTTGCAAAGAACCACAAAGACACACACTCAACGGTCGGCACAATAACATTCATATTTTGTAGTATATACAAAAGAATGCATCTATTCTTTTGCAGCTAAACCATTCCATAGTCAACCAAAGATGGTCTCCCAACTTCAAAGAGGCATGGAGCTACTTGGACCAAAAATCTTCAATATTAATGCAAGAACAGTAGGCTACTGGTAATAACAGGAACTTAATTTTACATTGATTCGGAATGGGTGAACCATGTTAGGTCAAGAACCATGGGTTCAGGAGTAAAACTAAAAATGACATCATGAAATTTAGACCATATGCCTAACAGTACATGACAGTTATAACCAAACTATGTAATCATAACACAGCTGTGAACTCTGGTTGGTTATGTAAGTAAGACTTTTACATCTTAATCTCACTACAAAGTGGTGTTTGTATTTCCTTCATTTTATTTCAAAGCATTCTTGATCCTGATAGTACCTATCCTCTTGTTGATTGCTTTTACTAAAAAATGATCTAATATTGTCCCCCATGAGACAGATCACATCACAGGGTAGAATTTCTGGGCAAGGGATATATACTGGCCAGCTATGAGTTGTTATTTTGAAGATTTTCGTTAAAGATTTCTAATTAAACATGAATTTGAGCTTCAACTTGTTGGACACAAAGGGAATTTCCTGCATGGATCATCTCTATCGATTATCAGCCAAAATTTTTGTTACCAAGGGTACTTAACTTGGTATATAGTGATGGCTAGAAACTGTCTACCAAACTGAAACTGTCAAATTCAGGAAAAATTCGATGAGCTGAGCACACCAAAACATAATGCAACGTCCTCTAACATTCTGGAGGAATCCTCTATTATTCACTGCCGAATCCCACATGAATGTGAGAAAAGAATACACCTGTGCAATTGATAATTCTTCCTAGATACAGAATTACTGCCATTGTTCCTGGCCCAAAACAAAGTCCACAAGGTTTTCCAAACTGCCCCTTCAAGGGACAGAAATAAAGATTTCCCAATGTACATGGTAAAGAGCAGAATTTACATAAAAACACTCTGCTCCGGGCAATTTGCATTCCAGATTGCAAGATCCTAATTATGGGTCATTTTTTACTTGAAACATTAAAGTAAGAGTGCCAACATTCAAACAAGTGAACAACCAACTGCAAGCAACCATCAATAATGAATCAAACAATATCAGTCTTCAAAGCTTATATGATTTAATTACTCTCATTTTTACATTTACAGTTATCATTATTTTATTGCCAGCTTCTGGACTTTGACATCGTTTATTGCTTTGACTTGTTAGTTGTTAGCAAAGCATTGTTAACTGAAATTAGTTTATTAGTACAATAGTACTCAAAGGATGTCAGAAATCTTTGAACTGGTTCTTTTTCATTTCAGTATTTGATATTTTATAACTTACCATATATGCAATCTAGATAACTGTATTTTCTTCCTACCAAGTGATCCCAAAGAAGCTTACACCTACCACACCATATATCTGGACAAAGTTTTACGTTCACTTCTTTGTTCCCAATATAGGAGCAATCCATGCTCCATCTTCCCAAGCCAAGGTACTCATAATACATTGGATTGGTATCTAATAGAACTATTTTGCACAAACAACTAAAAATACAAGAAGTTAACACACACTGCCATTTTCACCCTCACATCAGCCCAATGTTCACAAGCCATAAACTAAATCAGTAAAGACAACTTCTAGACAAGCCTGAGTCTAAGTAATGCCTGTTAATGATGATCTAGATAACTTGTAGTAGATATTCAGAGAGACAACTATGGAAATTATTTCAAGCATACACACATCTCTTGTGACATGCTACTTAAAACATCTAGTTAAATAACTGTCAGACACAATAATAAACAGGGTTTACTATCTTGACCTGGATACATGTTATTCCGGAAATATCTACCCAGCTCTTCTGCCTGTGAAAGAATCAGAAAAGGAAATTTGAAACAAAAGTTAAAAGGTAGTTTATGATGAAAGTGAAAAAGAAATCTTCCTAGCATACTTTCTCAAGATAATCCATGTTCTTCTACCACAAATGCAAAGATAAATAAATTTGAATCAAGAACCTCAGTGGAGAAGAATAAATGAGTAGTGACCATATTTATGAGATAGTTATAACTAACACCTGCTTTCTGCCAGCATGAGTTAGAACACCCCCATATTTAAGAACCATCAGAGCTTCAATAGGCCGTTCTTCCTCACCTTCACCATTACTTTTTGGAACTTTGACCCACTTTAGTGGCTTTAGTTGGACTTTCCTATAAATGCCAGAGAAATGCCCACCCTGGATCAAGAAACACTCAAATATGTAAAAGATGATGGTAATATTGAGTATAACCATGGGCATAACATTACTATTTTTTTCATCTTTCCTATTTTCTTTTACTTTGCTTTTTCACATGGTTCCAGTAGCAGCAGCAATAGCTTTCACAATTGCTGCAACTCAAGTTGAGGTACAAAATAAAATTACAGCCTTCACAAACAACAAAAATTATTGATTTGCTATGAGAATGATATTGGAAGTTAGAAATAGACATAACTACTATATGATGACATAGTGGTGAAAAGAGATACATGGGCATGCAGCAGAAGTTACAAACCTGTGACTTCAGAAACTAGTTCACAAAAGCAATGGCAGCATAATTTTTAAATTTAAAAAAATTAAAAATAATAAAAAAGATGGTATTGAAAGTAAGAAACAACCTCCTCGAGCACAGCTTTGACTTGCCGAAGCTTTTCAGCATGCTCAATGTCCTCTGCCTCACTATCACTTTCTCGACCAGGTCTGCATAATGTATGAATCCACTACCAAATTATAACTGAACTTGGAAATCCATTCACAAGTTGATCATGTACTTTCTGTTCTTAGTTTAATTATCAATTGGAAACACAGCCTAGAAGCTGCATGAATACCATTACCAGCAAAAGTTTGATTCAGCATAGACACCAAAACTTTTAAGCTATCAAGTCTGGGTTCCAATTATTTCTAAACATGCTGAAAAATTTTACTTCACATGGATCGTGTTAACCATCATTCAGGAGCAGCCACAAAATATGTCCCACCCAACACATTAGAACAAACAATATATTGCAAAGAAACACATTAGCACAAATACTGGAGATTAATAATAAAATGTGTCTGAAAATGTCAAACATGTGACATTTTGCTTGAGAAAATTATTAACAGCTCAAGGCAGATAGCATATAATGTGTTCAAAACCACATCAATAAATATAAATTATTGGAATTCTAAAATTTTGGATCATACCTTGTACGAGGTACAAGCATTCGTGTTGCGTCTAAAAGATCTTGCAGCTGAACAGCGCTTTTAAGTTTTGTCTGCAAAATGAAAAAGCACAAGAAAGAGATCAAAAGACAGATTCAAACATATATCAGTTCTCTAAAATTAAAAATTAAATGTGATCAGAAACAAAAGCACTGTGAAATGCGTACTCAATTACCTCAGATCTAGGTCGCCCACCATTGTACTTTAACATCAAGTTTAGCAGCTTTTCCTCAGTAACCTTTAGCTTCACCTTCTGTTTAGGAGTTCTATCACCGCTGTTCATATAATAATTAGGTAAATTTTGGGGGAAGCCAATATTTAATAACATAATATTTGCAATGAATGAATTCCACAATTAATTTCAAGTTGCATTCTTTCATGTTTGGAAACACCATAATTCTCATAAGGGATTCTGCAGCTTCACATCCATAAATTTCTAGATACTTGGAACAAATGCTATTGAAATTGATCAGCTTCGCAATTAAATTCCACACATATAAACTGCAAAGCTATTTACAGTTAAATTACCCATGCCTCCCATTAGTGTAATCTAAACAAAATGTTCTCTCTCTTCTCACTCCCCTTTTTACTAATGGATGCAGGGCATTCACTGAAAAAAGAAAATTTTAAAATAATTCTTCATTTGTTTCAAATATTATATTCATTTTAATAAAGGTATTCAATATGGCAGAGCAGATTACAACCCTACTGAAAATTATCATTTACAAAGGAAATGATATTTTTAATAATTAGTTTTCAAGCAGAGTCATGAACTAAAAACACAAAGGAAAATTTTCAACATACTGTCGCATAACAGCAATCACACAGCGTAGCTCCTCAGATTGCCCAAACATGCCAATAATCCCACTTCCTTGACGAGTTAGTCCCTCTGAAGGCTGGACTGGTTCATTGACTTTCCAAGGTAAAATGGGTGGAATTGTTGATGATAGGTGAGGAGCCTTGGCATCCAAGAATATCTTCCTCAATACACAAGCAGCATCATCATAATATCTGCATCAGAAAGGGAACCCATAAACCATTAGCAAAAATCCAAACAAAATAAGTAATACCACACTAATAAAGAGAAAGTAGACAACAGGATGAATCGGCCTCAGTTCTAACAACTAGGTTGCATTAAACATATCTAAGAATGAAAAATAAAACTGTAAAAGTAGAAATTAAACTAGTCATGTATTAAAAAGTTTGAATGGTGCATGTACTTATGTTTTGTTTCATGCTTGTAAAATGACTTCAACTACTGGTGGCTAAATGGACTTGAGAAAGATCTGCTCACTTGTGACCCTTTAAGCCTTATAGTGACTCCCAGCTCCATAGCACCCACCAGCTTGATGTAAATCAAGCATAAGCATTTTGAAAATTAAATAACCATCACTATTAACAAATTGTTTCATAGAAGTCACAAGTACCCTTGTGCATCATTTTATAGCTAACCAAGTTCCATGCTTGCTTAGATTCTTCTCCCCTTTTATGCCTTCCACCAATGGTAAAGTTTAAAGTAAGCATATCAAAATCAATCCTATTATCAGAGATTTAATAAAATGTCCAAGACATTGTAGTTGGAGAGGAGATCAGAACTTCCACAGCATTCTAAGATGACACAATATCTTTTTGGTTTGTTTCTGATAGAAAACGCGATATGCTACCTCCATCCCATAATGAGTATCAATTAATTTTAGCAACCAGCAAATTTACTTCCTAAGAATAAGAAGCATGAAAGTCTTACTTGTAAGAATTTTTTACAAAACTCCAACCATTCACATCACAAACATATGACCGGCCTTCACATCGCAAGAGATCAAACCCACAAACCTGCAAGCAGAAACAAGTTAAATAAATACATTAATGACTAGCCTAATAACAATTATGGTGACTACATAATAACAACAATAGTGATATTGATTGAAATCTAAAGGTTATTTAACTCATGTAGCTCCCTCTAGCAATTATTTAGAAAATAAGTTTAGTACATTGATACTTGTCACTTACCCAACACTAAAATTATTAGCCATCATAAACTGTCTATTTAAGTTACTTCAGATATGGCAAAGCCTAATGCTACAGTGAACCGCAAGAGCTGTTATGAACTTTGATTCATTGATATAATTTTTTTTTCCAGAAAACAATAACAAAGAGGGTGAAGAATTTTGAAGAACCTGATAACAAAAGGCTACAATATAATGTATTCATTGTTCTGGCAAACATCATTAATTCAAAATAATGTCATTGCAACCAATCTGGCTAAGCTCATTAATAGTTGAATAGAAATTTGTTGCAACCATCAATGCAGAAGAAGAAACAGAAATAACGATGATGATGATGATGATGACGACGACGATATCACTTTGCACAAAGTTTAAAAAAATGGACAGAAGTTAGATGTTTATTGTGCATTAGATAAATGCAGAAGAAGATACAGAAATAATGATGATGATGATATTGCACAAAGTTTAAGAAAAAGGACAGAAGTTAGATGTTTATTGTGTATTAGATACTTCAAAGCAGTCGATCAAGTTAATAAAATAATAGCATCCTACAGATGAAATAAAAGAGATTTTTTTCCAGATTCCAATGACATACCCCTTGCCTAAACGCAATGCAAACCTCTCTTGCCATTTGCTTCTCATTAGGTGTCAGCAATACAGGATATCTCACCTGTCAAGAAAGTGATTATAATATAACTCAAACATATTCCCTTAACCAAATAGCAATGTTAAGTTCAATACAAGACTTACTATCACTGCTAATAACTACATTGAAAATGAAATTGCATAATTGTGCTAGTTCCTAGGCAACTATGGAAGCTCTTTACCCTGCAGAATCTTAAAGAATGATGTTAGTGCATGATCATAGATTAACTAAAGAATATCATTATTCTCCATTGTGATGCATTGCCTTCTCTGTCATTGCAGTACCTTCAAGCAGACATACAAATGAGTGCAAACTCTTAACTATACATGGTCATACCCTCTCAAAATTCAGATGACACTGCTTAAAAGTATTTTATGATACTTCTTTCCCCAATGCAGTACTCATTTCACTTCAGGGCAAGCATTCATGAAAGCATATTATTGATCAGTTTAGCAAAATGAATTTTCCTTACACAAACTCTCTCCAATGAGTCGTTTACTACCAATATGGAGCATCCAAACATATCCTACTTTCTAGACTTCAAATCCTAAGGTAATTAAATTTTCCAGCATAGTAGGAAAAGTGAGAAGGATTTCAGAATTAAAGAATTGAATAACAAGAGTATGAGAGTCTCTGTGCAGGGAGTATCTTGGTGACATTTTCAGTGTATAGGAGTGTCTAGATACATACATATACATATATATATAGATACACACACACACGAATACAAGGAGAGAGAGAGAAAGAGAGAGAGATGATAAGTAAATTGAACATATTAAGGCCTTACTTCCTTGCCATCAGGGTTTCTCATAACAACACCATCAACAACAGGAGACTTCCTTGCCTCAGCATGCGCATATTCAGGGCCAACTGTGTACACCTACAATCATTTCATGATATGCCAAAGCAACCATTTAGGAGACTTGGAAAATAAACAAGTAATGGATATTAAATTAAATAATGCAAGTAAAGAAAACCCCTGCACCCCTAAAAGACATAAACGCGCTAATGCAAAGACAGAATAACTTCATAAATCAAAACAGATCACAAGAATTGATAACAACTTATTAATCATAGAGTTAAAACAATAAATGACTGAGATGACAATGAGTCAACATAGAGCCATTTTCAACTAGCAAATTTCAGTTAAATTTGAAGAGTAAATTCACTTGAGAGAACAAAAGGTACACCACAACTCTCCTAATGTTCTGAGAATAAACTATAGAAAAATGTATATATAAGTTTAATATGGTAAAGCATATATGCTACGTTATAACTTGTAGCCACGATGGAAAAACTTTGGTGCAATGGTATGGTTGTTTGTTATTAAATCTAGCCATTCTAATTCAACTATTCTTGATCAAATTACATCCTAAACATATTAATAGCATAGCAAATTTAGAAGGAAGGGAAAGAACAAAACCTACATAAAATGGCTAGAAAAATATCCAACTATACTATGGCAAGTCAATAATTTCAATCCAACAAACTTAGTTTCAGGAGAACTCTCTAAGTATTATGCCAATGAAAATGCATCCCTTCATCTGCTAGCAAAATTTGGAAACAGACAAGAGCATGCAAAAGAGAAACAAAACAGCCAAGCATAAAACCTTAACATCAGTTCCTCCTGTTGGCATAAATTCTTCATATATATAAGAGCCTTCTCGCCTGACTCTTCTAACCTCTGGGTGGAATTCACTTGATCGGTTTCCAACCTGAAACGAAAACCAATCAGATATATCTACTATTGCACATGAAAACCAAACTTCAGCGAATATAAGGCATAGCAGCAAAAAGGCCATTTAACACACTGAAATGTGAAATGGAAATAATCACACATTAACTGTGATGACACAGTTATACTTTATTTGGTTAGCAGCCATGAGGCCAGTGATACAAGTAGAGGCAACCTTGAAAAGAGATTCTGTGTATCCTTTCTGTAAAACTAGATGAATTCAAACTGAATGTCATAAATTCTTTTCCTGGGAGAATGTTCAAGAATGCTTACATGACCTTGCACATTTGTTGCAATAAGAGAAATACAAAGTAACAGCACTATGGCCTCAAATTAGACAAACCAAAAAAAATTGATGATGGATAAGCATACCTTCCTAAACAATTCCTTCATCCCCCCACCTGCTGAGCTTGGATAATATATCATGATTCTATGATCATCCCCTTCATGAAAGAAAAATTTGTTAGTGACTTTAAATAAATGCTTATCGGCGAAGAAAATTTTATTGATCCATACAAATTTGAATGAAAAGTTGCAACAGAACTGTGTGGCACTATTGATTTAAGATAGAAGTCTTATGAAGCTCACATGCAGGTAGCTTTAAAACTCCTAACAAAAGATGATAATTTCATTCATGAGTAAAACATCATATATTAGGGAACAAAAAGAAAACTGAATTGTTCTATATCATTATTTTGTAGTGGTACCCT